>JANHFT010000293.1:244317-261303 GCA_032467955.1 Pseudoxenodon macrops | reverse complement strand
TGAAGATAAATAGATATAAATATAAACTAAAATTAAAATAGACCACAAAATATATAAAATGTTAAAGTTGAATGTAAGAAAAACTAATGGATCAAACTAGAGCTATAATATAATAGGAACTGTATGTGTAACTGTATTTCTATGTATATATATTTGTATGTCTTGTAATGTATATTCGTATATAATAATAAAAACATTTTAAAAATAAAAAAGTCTTTCTCCAGATTGTGAATACACTTATCCAAAGTGGTTCAGAAAAACTTCCAAAACACAATGTATTTATTCTGAGTTTGAGACAAACACATGATCTATTTCATGCACACTACTAAATGAAATCTAAAAATGTAGACTAACTGTGAATTTTAATCACATCCAGGGATTAGATTATTTCTTGTAGGCGTATGTTTCATGAAAATCTCAGAGGGCAATTAACAAACTTAAATAAATAACCTGTCGTTTTATGCAGCATAAAAATCAGGTCTGTCTGAACAAGACTATTTTTTCTGCTTATTTCATGTGATACTTGATATCTGCACAGAGAGGTAATTTCTTTAATATTAGACAATTAGTGATTATTTCAGTGTTCCTTTCTAAATTTGTCATAACATTTCTTCAGACGAGATAAATGCCTTTGCAAAGATTAAAGTGCATGTCTTTACAAATAGGCAACATATCTTTGAAACCACTAATTATAATAAACATATCATCTAAAAAATATTGGGTAGCCCCATCTCATATATTAACTGTAAAGAAACATTGCAAATACCGGTAGTTAATGCAAAGTTGAGGGAAATATGGGTTTACAGATACACTCCAATTTCCATAAAACATAACTAGCAAGGAGAATAGTCATAAATGATAAGTGACTACATTACCCTACATTACCTGGAAAGCAAGATTCTTCCTCAGGAATTTAACCTCTTTCCTGTTAAAAAGGCTTGCCACTGCCATAGCTGAGCCTCTATGCACAATCTATGAGGTATCTTTCAGAACTAACTCCTTGTCCGACCTATGGCCATTAGCCACAGTCATACCTATCTTTAAAAAGGGAGATCCTAGTCTAGTAGAAAATTACAGACCAATCCCATGTGTTGTGTCACCTGTAAAGTCATGGAATCAATTATAAACCAATCCATCACCCTCTACTTAGAGACAAACAACCTGCTTTCTAACAAGTAGTTTAGTTTTAGTAAAAATTTGTCCTGTAATCTGCAGAAACATATGGACCACACGTCATGACCAGGGTAAAGCAATAGACATAATTTACATACTTCTGCAAAGCCTTTGATTCAGTGGTGCACAATAAACTACTGTTAAAACTAAATTCTTACTTCATTTCCGGATCTCTGCACAAATGAATAGCTACATTAATATGTGTTCATATTAAAAGCAACTGCATCATCTTCGCTGATAACAAAAAATTATTTAACACCACTTTGCCCTACAATGCGACCTTGACCATGTGTCAGAATGGTCGCACATTTGGCAACCCCAAATCTCAACTAATAAATGCACTGTCCTACACATTGGTAATAAAAATCAGAACACCAAATATAAGTTGGGTGGAAACAACCTCATAGACAACCCTCACTGTGTCAAGGACTTGGACTACTCATCTCAAATGATCTAAGCCCCAGAGCTCACTGTAACAGCGTTGCCAAAAAGGCATTAAGAGTTGTTAACCTAATTTTGTGAAGCTTCTTTTCCGATAATATTGTATTGCTAACTAGGACATGCAAAAGCTTTACCAGACCAATTCTCAAATACAGGTCATCTGCCTGGAATATACACTGTATATCAGACATTAATATGATTGAGCAGGTTCAGAGATATTTCACAAGAAGAGTACTCCACTCCTCTACTCACAATAGAATCCCTTATGCCACCGGGCTTGAAATTTTGGGCTTGGACAATCTGGAACTGCGCCCGCCTGCTGTCTGACCTAAGCATAGTACATAAAATTTCCTGCTACAATGTCTTACCTGTCAACAACTTCTTCAGCTTCAACTTCAATAATACATGGGCAAACAATGATACAAACTCAAGGTAAACTGCTCCAAATTCGATTGCAGAAAATACAACTTTAACTACAGAGTCATCAACACCTGAAATGCTCTACCTGATTCTATTGTAACATCCTCAAACTGTCACAGCTTTAACCTTAAACTGTAGATCTCACCCCATTCCTAAGAGGTCCGTAAAGAGGGGGTGCATAAGCGCACCAGCGTGCCTACTGTCCCCATTTATTTGTATTCATTGCCTTCATTAATGTTCATATTCATACCTGCTATCTTATACACGTTTGACAAACTAATAAAACAAACAAACAAACCAAACAAGTTCTTGTTTTAGTTGACCCACCATTCTAAATTAGTGAAGTATATTTTGAATTACTGATAAACTAATGGCTCTAAAAATGTGTTTAGATTGGGTTAGCACATCTAATTTAAATATTCTTCAAATATTTTGAAAATGTTTGGTTGAAATTAGAGCTTAGAATCCCTACCATGCAGAACTGAGTTTCTAAAATGTATCAATATATTATAAAGCAGCTTATTTTTCCTACAAAATTGTTATGAATTAAAATGAGTCCAGAATTCAAAAAGGACATAGTCCACTAAATGATCAGTTTGGAATATCAAAGAAAATAGACTCAGGTAGCTGCCTATTCGCTGATCAACAATTATAAAGCCAGGAAGTTTGTCTTGTTGCCTAGTTTAAATTTTATTCACTGATTTTGGTCTAGGACAATAGAGAATATGTCCTTTTTCTATGTATCAGACAGCTATTATATTTCTGCTCAGTTCTCTTTCTATAGGCTCAACATTGTTATTTTCTTTTATTCTCAGTCATGTCTGCTTCTTGGACACTTCCTGCATAAGTCTGTACGATAAAGATTTTCAAAAGTGATTTGCCATTGCCTCTTTCCTGATGCTAAAAGAAAGTGATTGGCCCAAAGTCACCCAAGCAGGCTTCATGCCCCAGGTGGAACTTAAATTCACAACCTGTGCCTGATGCCTAAACCATTACAACACACCCATATCTAGCAGTTTGAAAGCATGCAAAAATGCAAGTAAAAAATAGGGACCACTTCGGTGGGAAGGTAACAGCATTCCGTGCGCCTTTGGCATTTAGTCATGCCAGCTACATGACCACAGACACATCTTCAGACAGCACTGGCTCTTCGGCTTTGAAACGGAGATGAGCACCACCCACGAACGACTAGCACATGTGCGAGGGGAACCTTTACCTTATACCTACTAAGTTCTGGAGAAAAGTAGTGGATTACATTCATATGACTTCCACAAAATGTAAAAATTTCAGAAGATAATATTCTATTGAATTATATACTTATTACATTGATTTGAGAATGCTACAGTGTAAATGGATTCTACATGTTCTTACTATTGCCAAAAGAATGATATTGCAGTATCGGAAGGATAAATATATGACCCCGTTTAATCAATGAATTGAAAACCTCTGACTGCGTTGCCAACTATGAGAAGATCTGCCTATAGACTTAGAGTTTGTATGGACAGATATAACAGAACATGGGAGTGATAGAGAATAAAGTATTGATACAGAATACAGGTTAAAAAAGAATGATAGTTATATACAAATATTGGAACTGTTACCTGTTATAATGATGTATTCTTTTTTTAAACCACTTTTATGTGTTGTTTTCACCTTTGAGAAAGTGTGTATTTGTATTGTAATTTTATTCATACTGTCTTTTTCTTTTACGATTTAATTTAAAATTAAAAAATAATAAAGTAGATTACATTAAAGTATTTGGTGATATTGAGTATCTACATTACAAACAAAATGCTATGCACATTAATCTTTAAAACTCACAATGTACCTGAGAATTTTAGTAAGAAAAGCCTGATCTTTTTCTTCTCTCCGATTATTTTTTCTCACTTACCGTATTTTTCTGAGTATAAGACTCTCCTTTTCTCCCCCTAATTGGGGCTGATAATTTGGGTGTGTCTTATACTCCGAATGTAGCTTTTTTAAAGCTTTTTTTTCAGACCTAACGAGGAGAGTGAAGAGTGAAGCGATCTCTGCAGCCTTTCATTGCTATTTCCTCTGAAGAAGCTTTTTTTTCAGCCATAAGTCTTTGCAGGCTTTTTTGATTGCTACTCCCTCCGAATAACCTTTTTTCCCCCAGGTGCTAATGATCTTCTGGGCTTTGCATGCATTGTACATTGCTTCTTTCTATCAGGTGTTCTTTAGAAACTTTTTTTTTCAGTCCTACTCACGAGATAAAATAATGTGCTGAAGCTGACCAGACTAAGGATGCTAGCCAGATGAATACCTGGTAGGTAGAATTTTTCCCCTATTTTCCTCCCAAAAAACTAAGGTGCGTCTTATACTCAGGTGTGTCTTATACTCTGAAAAATACGGTAACTTTCTCCTTTTCTATTACTTTTTAAAGCAAACAAAAATAACAAAGGAATAAGCATGATGCACATAAGCATGATGCTTTAATACATAATCTCAATTCCACTGTGTTTTGAGGGGGAAAATAAGGATAATAGACTAGAAAGGCTATATTGTTATTCTGAAAAAATTCTGAATCTTTAAAGTTAGTGGGAATTGAGAGTTTGTAATAAAGTATATGTTCAGTATACGTTTTCATTTCTTGACCTGTTGCATCCTTTTCACTACAAAAAAAAGAGATCTTGTTTCATATTATGAGAGAGTGTTAAAATTTGAGATACATTTTCATTTTTTATAAGCCCATGTAAACAAATAGCATTATCTTAATGTAAAATTAGACATGAGCATGGAACTCTAAATTGGGATTGAGGTTAAAGAAATATTTGTAGATTTTTTCCCCAGCTCAAAATCTTCATCTGCATTTGATTTAATTACAGCAATGTCCTTTGATTTACCAAGAAAAAGACAAAATTCCATTATTTAGTATTTAGTAATTTAGTATTTAATTTAGTATTTCACATTTTGTTTGTTTCAATTAAGAAAGTATATAAAGACATTTCTGTCATTGGACTAAAAGGACTTAATAATGCACTGCTATTCTTTACATGAACATTCAATCCATGATTGTATGTTGTACAGATATTTTTTTAAATAGAAATATATTATATGTATTGAATTACTTTCAGATAAAGAGAGAGAGACTTACAGATAGATCCGACATTTGTAACCCTTTCATTGAAAAGTTTATCATTTTGTCCCGTACATTGAGACATACATTACAGAACCTCAGAAATTTAGCATGCATCTGAATAGTGTCAAGAGATATTTTCCACTTATATTAACCAATTTAAGCAGAAACGTTGGTTTTGTCTCAATTATCAACAGTGTAATCCTCAATTGAATTCCACTTTCAGGATTTACCATCCATCATTCTTTCTAAAGTCTCCCTTGCTGAGATAAAACTGCCAGCATGCCCAAACGTTTGGAGTATACTATTTCTTTTTGAGAGTGAATTGATGCTGAGAATTACAATGAACTCTTTGGTGCTTTAAATCTGTCTTTCATGGTGATAAATCCTTCACATATCTTTAGCAAATAGAAGGAGAGGAACCTAAGAATTGCATAAAAATATAAGGGCTCCTTTAAATTTTGCTTTTTTCCTCACAGTAAGAATGTAGAACTCTGTCCTGAAATGGAACAATAGTGACTATTATGCTGAAATCTGATACTCTGACAAGTTAAAGCACTGTCTTGTAAAATCAAAATCCCTAGACATATCAAAAAGTATTCTCATTCAACAAAGATTAGCTGAAATAAAGGAGTGTGTGTGTGTGTGCGCGCGCGCGCATGTGCTTATGTTTGTGTGTATGAGCATATGAGTGAAACATATTAGAGGAACAAGACAAAATGCTTAAATTTATACCTAATTAATCTTTTTTAAAGAGACCAAATACATATAATGTTAACTCAAATTAAAACAGAAGAACTTAAGCTTCTAGAGAGAAGTTCCCTGAAGACAGGTTCAGGCACAAGTCTTAAAACTCAGAAGACAAAACCTCTGGGCCCAGTGACTGACCCAGATTGGATCCTGGAACATTATCTTGGGACCCGTATATTCACCTTCATCTACCAGAAAAACTTAACCTACATTTCTTTGTCAAAGTAAAGCAACTGGAGTTTTTAAAAAAATCAGAAGTATATTCATAGAGCTTCACGAAGAGTTGTGTAAATAGAACTTAGTTTTACCATATTTGCATTTCTGCCAAGTTTTTCTGATAAAAAGTCTGCCTATTTGATAGCTTTCTTTTTGCTTAATCAACATAGCAACAACCTGAAATTTAAAAATAATAAAGATAGGACTGACTTCTGATCAAAGGATCACTGAAAAATCCATAAAGCAAATGTTTGCAGCACTTTAGATTTTAAGAAAAATATGTGAAATCTACTACATTGTTGTATTCTGGCCATATTGACAAAATAAAACCTCTTGTTCATAGCATTTTGAAAGAATACTTTTCTATTCTTAGTTTTTAGATTTCTCCTATACTGATCTTTCTCTTTTTGTCTTTACCTAATGAAAAGATATAAACCAAGCAAATGTTATGCTCTTCTATGAATCAGAAGATACTTTATAAAAATGCTTGTTATTATTTGCAAATTGAACACTACAGGGGATCCATTTCTTTATCTGATTGTTTCCTTGTTCAAGCACAACTGCATAAAAGAAATTTCATCTGGTATTCTGCATTTTGACGAAACCAGAAAAACATTTGACTTGGTTACCTAACAAATGTACAAGGAATCATTTTTCAGTCTCTAAGAACTGTTAATGTCTGCATGTAGAGGGACATGTGTGCCTGTGCATTTGGTTCTGTTCTTTCGTGTGTTTGTAGTTTTAACTAGGAAAAAAACCCACTTTAAATCTTTACAAATTGCATTTCATTCAAAAGCTATAGAACCCATACAAGTAGAGATTATTGTTGCTAGCTTTTGGAGAATGAGAAGAACAAAGGAGGAGATGTGAATTGCAGGAAAAGTTCATTCCAGCTTTATCAAAATTAAGCCTGTTCAGACTTGAATTTTTAGTATGTGTGAAAAAGCATTCTTTCTTGTGAGCTGTTCTTAATATCAAGCTATACACCTGACTGGAAAAGGTTACCTCTGTCACATATCTATTTTGTTTTCATTCTTTCCTGAAGAATGTTATAACAACTAAAAGAAGGTATAATCTTCTATAATTTTAGAGATCAGATTACTTGCTAGAGAGCTTGGATCCATCTTCTCTTATTCTCGCTGCTGAAAAATGAATAAAATGCTTTGTGCATGGGAGTATAAGGCTTACATTTATTTTTCTGTCAAGAATGGTGCACCAAATGTTATTCAACATTCTTTTATCCAGTAATTTAAAAAAATCAATAGACATACTCCTTTAAAAAAGAGAATAAAATAAAATGCAAACTTTTCAATTTGGGAAATAATACAGAAAACAGTTCATTTTGTTTTCTATGTCTTGCATTAAATTTTATATTGAATATGGAATGTTATTGTTAATTTTATGAAAAATGTTACAGACTTGTTAAAATTATGTTAGAGTTTTGTAAAGAAAAATAAACTATTAAAAAAAATTAATATTGATTTATGGAATATCCTGAGATTTACATGAATTAAGTGCCCTTTCAGACACATTGCAAATAAGAATGCCTAGATCCATGTAAATCAGATTTGCCTTACTTTTCACACTGAAAGGCATATTTTTCCCATTTATATAGAGTATCACATGACTTCAAATTTCATATATTTTAACTAAAATGTAGCTGGTAACTGTCTTTAAGCAATGGAATAGGTTTTCTCTTTATTAGTTAGAGGATTTGAATACAGTAATTTCCTAGTCCAGCATCTTAATCACTACAATACAATCAATTTATGTTTTACCCTTTAAATTTGATATAATACAAGTTTGTAGAACTTTTTGGGAATTCTATCTTGGATTCATTCAGAACCAGCACTATGAATCTGACTTTGCATCAGCTTAACATATCTGGAAGTCAATGAGTGGCAGTAATTGCTTCTAGAGCTGAGATGTTTCAAAAGAGTATTTGGATAAAGTGTTCCATTCCAGTGGTCTGCTCACTTCTAAAATAACCATGTGGTGTCCTTTGGAGCCCTGATCACACAGAGATAATGCCAGGAGCAAAGGCTGAGAGATGACTTCTCAAACACCACTGGGTTGAGATAATTTTACATCTCTGTCAAGTTAATCAGAACAGAGAAAATCAGGTTGCCCTTATATAAACAAACCTGTTTATTACTTTGCGTAAACCTAATTGTTTTCTTATGTCTCTAGATGCACTCATGAAAGATTCTCAATTTCTTGTCTAGGGATAAAACATAAGAATAAGAACAAACCAACACACATAAAATCTCTCTCTCTTACACACACACACAGAGAGAGAGAGAGAGAGAGAGACAGACAGACAGATAGACAGACAGAGAGAGAGAGTTTCTGAAATTTTTCCGGCTTATTAAATAGGTATCCCTTATCCTGTTTATTATTTTCATAGTAATGAGCATATACTGCAGAATGGAAATCAGGGGTGGGTTCTAACTTACCTCACTGCCGGTTCGCTGCCTCCCGCACCGCATGCATGCACAGCACGCGCATGCATGCACAGTACAAAAAAATTCCAAAACATTCTCCAAAAAACAGGCCTAAAACAAGTGCTGGAAACTCGGCTTCTGCGCATGCGCAGAGGGGGGAAACCGTAAAAAATTCAAAGAAAATAAATTTTCCCCAAAAAAAGTTTTTTTAATGGCGCCGTCCATGGACCAGAACCAGTTCTGTAACATCACCAGCAACTTACTATGTACTTTATAGAACCGGTCCAAACCGATAGAAACTCACCTCTGTTGGAAATATTCCTAAAATGATCAATCCTGAGATATTTTGTCTGAAATTTGGCACCTGAATTTCCACATGGAAATATCAGTTCAATTTTTTTCACTATTTAGAAATGATGGTATTGTGTTTCTGTTTTGTTCCTCATCACCATAGAATCAGCAGCTTTCAACCATTAAGAGTTATATCATAGCAGTATTTGACTATTCTCCATTTTTCATTAAAGCTTTTCTATGGATGTAAAGATTTGAGAATTTAACAAGCTAATTATAACACTTGACAAAAACACTGCCTCACTGATTCTATAGTCTCTCTGGTGTAAAAGCCTACTTTTTCTAGAGCAGCAACACTAATTGTTTTTATTATCTTAATAATCTTAACATTTCCTTATCTAATAACTGTTAACTTAATGTGTTCCTATAAAGCAGATTTAAATTACTACATTCACTGTTGATTTCAAGTTTCTGAGCACTGTATTAATTATCTAGAAATGTGTCTGAGATTTCCTGCAGCAGGTTTGCAGCCTCCTTAATATCTTCCTTGCAGACACTTTAAACACACTGTAGCAATTTTGAAATTCATCATCCCTATAATTTATACAAACCTTGTAATTGATACTTATAAGCACTGTGCATACCAAAAGAAAAGAAAAGAACAAATGGAAGAAAAGAAGACCCCAAAAAAAGCCCTTAGCTGTCATGACGGTAACATACAAACCTTTAATTTGAGAGTATAAACACAGTGAGGTTAAGAAAAAGAAACACAGTTATTGGTCTTTGGTTTCTACCTCACACTTCTTTCCTACAAAATACCTTGCCATTGCCCTTGATCTGTTAAAGATTTTTAGAAATGAATGAAGGGAGCCAAGTATCTGGAAGATTGGAAGACTGGAAAACAGAAAACACAACACAGCAATATGTCAATGAAGATTTCAGTCACCCAGATAGAGTTGTTTGGAAGCTGAGTCACGACAACTGGACTTCTTTCTCTGTTTGGTTTGAAATGTTTCACTGCTTATTCAAATAGCTTTTTCATACTGAGCAAGTTAGTTAGGGTCACCCCATATATGTCCTCCAGGGTTGTTTCATTTTTCATGTAATCTGAATATGCTCATTTGGTAAGTAGGCAGACAGTCGTTGCAATGTAAAAGTTCTAACTTCTAAATATTGTGGGTTGTTAAAGTATGAACTCCCTGGTGAACCTTTGAAATGGTCTTAATCTTCCTAGAAACTGATGAAAGAGCAGCATAAAAAATTGGAGACAAAATAGAAAAAGGGGAAAAAAGTCCATTTGCCATGACTCAACTTTCAAGCAACCCAACCATATTTAAAAGAAAACAATTATAAGCATATTTACTAAAAAATAAAGCCGTGTGTAAAATCATCTATGAGATTTATTCTTTTGTATATTTTTGTAGTGTAGATTCTATATCATTCTAGACTATTTTTCATAATTAGATGAAAAGAAAAATCCAATGGGATTTACTTTTGAAAAGATAAAGGACTGTACTAGCAGATGAAAATAGTAGTTATCATTTTCCTTTTGATGTCGAAGGACAACCTTTTTGAATATTTGCTATTTTTTTAATGTTATACCCCATTTCCAAATGATTGTGATTAAAAGTTGATAAGGCCTAAAAATAGGCATAATAAGCATTAGAGAAATGGCCTAAAATTGTATTCATTCCTGGAGATATTAAAGGAGCAAGTGATAATGACATTATTTTATTTTATTTATCTTGCAAGATTCTATGCACAAAATAGGCTGAGATCCAAAAAGCTACTTTAAAAATGATGATCCATAGTGAGAGGTGACTTGACTCTGAATCTGTCTGAAAACCAGCTCTTCAGTACCAACCATTCTCAGCCTTGCATTATACAGATGTTTTAACTGGAAAAAGTAGCATTCAAAGAACATCATATCTACAGGGCCCTGATCTGGGGAAAGGCTGCCTTGTATCTTAAGATGTTGGCATTTGTTAATTGGGATATTCTTCTCCAAGTACTTCAGGTATATTATGAATATTCAAAGGAGAGGCTAGTGAATGAGCTGCTGAGCAATAGCAGATATGGAACTCTAGCAGGCATAACATATATAGAAAAATGACAGAAGTGGATGATCACTTTAGTGAAAATGGCAAATGAATTATTTCATGCTGCTCAGGAGAAGGCAATGGTAAACCCCACACTGATAAACAAGCTAAAGTGATTAATGATAGAACTTCAGATGATGGCTCCCATCAAGCTGGGTAGCACGCATAAGCTGTAATTGAAGGAAGGCAAGGAACTTTTTAGAGTACCAGTGGTATTTATGATGCAGCTAGATTAAAACTTTCAAGACATATAGTTGCTGTTTTTGTCATGCAGAAAAATAAAATTGAAAGCTGCATGGATAGACTTACAGTGACAACACGGAGCCAAAGAAACATGATTAGAAAAAAGCTCAACACACTGAAAGATGGAATGAACCAAGTCCAAATTAACATTTTAGGCATAAGAAAATTGAAGCAGATTGTAGACATTTTTCAGTCAAATCAAACTTGATCCTCGGTATATTAAACCATAGAACAAACAGCATTGTTTTTATAGAAAGGAAGGATAAAGCAGAGAGAGTACCTGGGTACAATATGATTGCTGAACATCAGTTAGATTCCATAGACAGTTCTTTTATATGGCAGTTATCCAAGTTTGTGCTGCAACCACTGGAGCAGAAGAAGAGGAGCTGTCATATTTATGCTCAAATTAAATATGTAATAAAGAGAACATGAAAACAGGATATGCTCCTTGTGTTTGGAGAATGAGAAGCAAACTAGAAATATTAATGAAGAAAATGAAGTTGAGATATATGGTTTCGGAAACAGAAATTAAACAGAAGAACAATTTATCAGTTTCTCCTAATCAAATTATGTTTCATTGTTAATTGAATGTTCATACAACTGAAACAACACCTCTATGGATGGGGACTACCAGATTATCATATTGACTATATCATTCGTACAAGGAGGTTATTACTGCAGAAACATGCCATAGGCTGGTTCTGAAACAGATCAAAAAGTGCCCAAGTGCAAATTCCAAGTCAAGCTAAAAAAAGGAATCAATTTTCACAATGTGATCTTAAGCATATATCCAGTATTCAAGAAGAACATCAAGAATTTCTATGGAAGAAATCATAGAAGAATAAATATGCAAAAAGACTGCCAAAGACCAAAATACAAAAGAAGGCAAACTGGATATCAGAATCGATGTGGAAATCATCAGGAAGAGAAGAAGAGCCAAAAAAGAAAGTCAATGATCTTGCAAAGAAACTTAACAAAAAATTTCAGAGAGATATTAAGGAACAGTGTTATGGCATCTGAAGTGACACTGAAGATGAAGACAAAGAAAGAAAAACAAAGAAGTTTTCCAAAAGAACTGAATTCAAAAGGAGGTTCAAAACTCAAAATGGAATGTTAAAGAATGACAGGTATCAGTGGAATATCTATATAAATGTGGCAAGTGATATAAAAATAAGTAAGGTTCTAACCAAACTATCCCAACAGTCCTGGTAGAACAACACAAAGGCCAACAGATTGAAAGAAGTCAGTGTGCATAATAATATCAATGAAAGAAGGCTTAAAAGAGTGTGCAAACTATTGTACAATATTAGCATATTAATGCTTAAGATTATCCAACACAAATCAGAAAAGGAAGATTCCAGATATTCAAGAGGGCTTTAGAAAAAGCTGAGAAACAGTATAATTGATGCATGCAGGATAATTGAGAAAGTCAAAGAATACGAAAAACCAGTTTCACTGATTACAAATAAGTCAAATTATGTCTTTAGAGAAATGGGAACATCTCATTGTGCTCACATGAAACCTATATAAGTCAGGAAGACCCAGCAGAACAAGGTGAAATTTAGTGACTCAAGATTGAGAAGTGTTCATATTCTATCCTTATTCATTCAACTTATGCTAGTTGCAAAAACTAAATTGGAAGAAGATAAGCACAATTTTCAAACTGGATGAAGAAGCCTCAGTAACCTATACTATGCTGCTGATACTACTGTAGTCTGATAGATGAACATGCCAATGATCTTAACTCTAGTAATGCTGACTGAAATCCTTTTCCAGTGGACATATCCTTATTCTTCTTTATCTTCAATTAATGGGCTTCAGAGGAGTGTTGTTACTTTTGCCTCGTTTTAAAATCTAGCTTAAAGTACTGGTATTTCCACATTTTTATTTTAGAAACTGATATTCAATAATTTAGGATTAATTTCACTATGCAAAACATACTTTGTTTATGCTTCAGTTATAAAGTGGAGAAAACTGATTAGTTGTTCACAGATTTCTCATACAAAATTTACCTATGAAATTATGCCTGCATTTCAGATCTATTTTGAGGTCCACCACAGTGAATCTGCAAACTGGATACGTAAAGTTGAATTTTCAGGGTGTGTGTGTTAGTGGGATGAAATTCAAATATGGTGAAATGATTTAAGATTTGACCCCGACAATGAACCCATATGCAATTACAAACAGCATAAAATCTGAAAGTCATACAGTAATTGCAATATGAAAAAATTAATGTAGTGGAGAAAAAAATAATCACACAGAATGTACTCTGCTAATCTAATTTTTCAAGTGACTTTATACACCTGCTTCGCAAAGTTTCCATATTTTATACTAATATTTGTTATTTATCAGAATTGTGGTGCAGCACTAAATTGAAGACTTTTGGTTGCAACTTCAACTGCTATTCTACCAGTTGTAAACTCAGATCTAAGCAAGCCAGCTTATTTCCTGGTTTTCTATTTTAAAAGCATTTTAATTTAGAAATAAACTCTATTCTGTTTTGTTATACATGTTCATAGATACATTGTCACCTATTAAGATGTTGTTGTTTTTTTAATTCCAGAGTTTTCTGTTTTTATACTATAAAAATGCCTTTCATTTTCACTGCTTCTAAATTTCATTTAGCTGGCATCTAGAACAATTTAGAAATAGTAATCAATTCAATCCCAGTGTAAGAGCAATATGTGGAGATGTCCCAAATATGTTTTTTCAAAAGGCAACTAGACTTTATTTTTCCCTGAAAACATTTTGCTTTTCATCCAAGAAACTTGGGCAGACAGATTAACAGAGTTGGAAGGGAACCTATAGATCACCTGTTAATCTTTTTCAGTTCAGCTTCTTGGATGAGAAGCAAAACGTCTTCAAGAAAAATAAAGAAAGTCTAATTGCCTTTTGAAAAAGCACCTTAGGGGCAACCATGAGCTGGATGACTGAAAATCTCCATAGACATATGGAGAAAATATACATATGGTACATGGTTTGTGTAAATGTACAGTCTTCCAATTACAACCTATTGCTTCACAATTATTCAAAATTATGAGGGACCTCCCCACAACTACTTTGAACCTGGATTTAGAGTTCCAATGGCTAGGCGCCTGATCACATTTTGGGCATCTAGACAATGATATACAATGTTTTTTGTTTTTGCTGGAAATTGGCATTTCATTCTGGTTTCTACAGAAACAACCAGAAAATGGATTTAATAACCACTGCAAAAAAGGTCATGAAATCAAGCAGGTCATATGGTGGGCCATATGGTGACCCACTTAATGACTGGCATGACTTATACCCCAATTCCAGGTTCAATTATGATCATAAGTTAATACATACCTATATATAAACATATGTACATTCTTTAACCAAGTTGGTTCATTTCAGACAGATAGACCGACAGACAACTGGATAGATATTAGATATTATCCACTTACTTATTTTTACTCTTTTTTCCTTTGTAATGACAATAATTATTAAGTTTATTAAACGTTTATCCCACATTCTCCCCTATAAGGTGCAGAGGAATTGTATTTTTCAATAAGCTTCATTGTACAAGATCAAAATGTTTGTACTACTGTAATTATTAAGAATACATAGACTGCACAATGATACAGCATAGAAGTATATTTTGATAGTTAAAATATGAGGCTAAAATGACACATCCTTATTTTACTAGATTTATTTTTGTATGTCATTGGCTCCAAATGACCTTGAACTGATTTAATTGGACAGAAGTCTTTACATTATGCCATAGGCTATTCACTTTGAGAATTGAAACAATGAATCCCCCTAGATGGTAATATATTTGTGAGTAAAAAGATGAATTAATGGCAGTACTTTAACATCTTGTCAGTAACCAAAGGAGATAGTCCTGGGGCTTATTTTTAGATGAAAATTAAAACTTTAATGGAAAATAAGCAGACTAGCTTGCCCTTTGGTGGCCTCTGGTAGGGCCTCAAAATATTCACGGCTTCTGAGAGTGATAGAAAATATTTTATTCTGGCAAAAGTATGCTTAGGTAATTGCAGCTCAGGATATTTTAAGCAGAAATTAATCCTAGCCATGATTTTTGAACTGCAAAATTTGACCTGATAAAATAAACTCATCAAGTCCTCATTTAAATAGACAAAGACAATCCAGAAGCAGATATGTTTCACAAGACATTTAAAAAAATATTTTGAAGAGACATCATTTAATCTAATTACATCAAAAGGATGTATAATATTAATCTGCATCAACACCTCTGCACTTAAAAAATAATTGATCCAAATTCATTGTAATGCTCTTCTAATAGAAACAGCCAAGAGTGTCAATAAATTTTACTGTGCATTCATAAAATCTTGCTGTAGGTTTTCTGTAATTTTTCTATATAATTTCTTACATATGGATAATATATAAGTGCAAGTGGTGTGTATACTGTATGTCAAAAGAATCAAGACTGCTACTGCATGACCAATGTCCCTTCTCCTTCTTCTCATGAATTCCCCCTAATTATAGAAACAGTTTAGTTAAAATTAAGCAATTTCTAGTCTCATCTATTTCAGAGAAATATTAAACTTTGGCCTGGATTGTCGTCTGTATCATTTCTCTCACCCATCCCCAATCCTTTTGAAGGAAGAGAAAGATTATGGTTGATTGAAAGACTTTAGAACCTTTTACCCTAGTCTGCAGATCATAGATGGTTCTTCCTTTTTCCCCTCCCTTCCTTCTCTGTTTTTTTCTTCTTCCTATTATCAGTAATGGGACTACGACTAGGATCAATAATTGGACTTTTTTTTTTTACACATTTGAAAGTTTGAGATGAAATAAGGAGTTTGCACTCAAAGAAGTAAGTAGCTTGGATGCTTATATAATTGCTCTCATGGTGACAAATTAGAAAATGTTCATTTACCAGGAGCCAAACCAGTGAAATTATTCCCTGGCATTTCCTGAAGCATAGATGATACTCTTGACATTTGCAAAATTACAGGCTTCAGCCAATGAAAATTTATAAAATTCAAGAAAGCCTATGCAGTTTGTGGGAGGAACCTGAAATAAAAATTATACAAGTGGCCAGACATAAAGAGCTTAGAAGCTACTGCTCTTCTGCATGATAATGTCCCACTTTAAAAAAAAAAACCTATGAATCTTTGGGGGGGAGTAGTGGGGGAGGAGGAACTGATAGGCATTAACTTGCCTACTCTTCATTTTTACAAACTATCCTTGAACTAATTCAGCTGACAGTGTCAATTCCTCTTATTTCAAGTACTTGGGCATTAAGGCAGGATCCCCATTGGTGATTTATAGCAATTTCTAGAGTCATCCAACCATCATTGTGCTGATAAAACAGTAAGGAGGACAGGCTCTATATCATTTCAACACTATAAGTCATTAGTGTAGAAATAGCCAAAGCTTGAAAATATAGCATTTAGTTTAGAACTGAGTTGTCAGAAATCTGAAGACAGCATATATCAGTTTTTTGATATAGCAATACATTAATGCAACAGACTACATAAAATATTATCACTTAGCTTTTTTACTTCTGCAATATGTAACCATCAGCATATCATTAATTCACAATTTTCATGCTTTTATTTTAATCAAATATTAACACCATACCTGATATAGTATACATCTTTATGCTTAAAAGTACCTGCTGTCTATGATTTGAATTAATGTTACTGTAGGAGTTTCTTTTTATCTATTGACATAGATAAAACAATAAAACCTGTCATTGAAATATTGTTTTTCAATCTTTAAAACTATGGAAATAGTTTTAACAATAGTTACTAAGCATTTTTTTCAAAGTTTGTCTTCTTTTAAACAGACTAGCTGTTTA
>JANHFT010000293.1:188070-204775 GCA_032467955.1 Pseudoxenodon macrops | reverse complement strand
TAGAGATTAAACATCTGATAATATACAGGCCTTCCTTCTTATATAATTAAATAGTGGCAAGTAAATACACTTATCATAGTACAGGTGCAGTTAGAATAAACTAGAAGAAACAAGAAGATAGCTACTTTTCTGAATGTAAAATGAGAATGAATTTTTAAAAAATTCCTTTAACGTGTATTTTGAGCATTTAAATTTAATATTGTTCATCCCTCTACTCATTTAATCTACTTCACACAACTAATTTAGGAGTGTGGAGTTTCCCTTGAGATAAAATATTCACTTTTTGGAATATTTTGTTTTCTTATCACATTTTCTCTCTGGCTAATCATGACATCTTGTTCCAGGGGACATATGATTGCTTATGCTCTTTAGGGGAATTGTCTATTCCTTATAATAAGAGGTGTTAAAAAAAATTTTTTTTGCAAAGCATGACAACATATATTACATTTCTATTAATCTCAGCTGAATGGAAGAACTTTGTATGTATTCCTGTGGCCATGGCAATATTACTTCAATCAGAGTTACATCAAAAGTTGTATCACTATTACTTACATTAAACACATGATATGAAAAAATAAAAGTTTTCCCCAAAAGAATTATATTAGCTATGGGTTGGGTCCAAACTATGTGATATACAAATGGCGGTTTATGTTCTGATGTGTTTCTAGGATAGGACTGTAAAATTTTGAAAATTTTAGGTGACATTAAGGAGAAAATGCTATGTCTTTTCTGCCATCTGATGGTTATCCAGATTGTGGTAGGACAATTATGGTAGCATATTTAGAAAAGGGGAAATAATTACATCTGTCAATCTAATTCTGAATATACTGAGTCAGAACTCTATTTCAGCTGGGTATAGTCTACTCAGAATACCACTCATGATTTGAAATTAATGTTTTTCCCAGCCTTACTTGAAGAGTTATACATAGGTTTGAGCTTGGAACAGTTGCATGAAAGAGAATTTCATGCTCTGCTACTAAAGTAAAAGTATGATTCATGAGTTGGGAACTGGAAGAGCTAAGGATTGTAGGCTTGGAAAAGCCTTCTGCCAACTTCCTTCTGTGAAATTCAACTTCATGTAGGTTTCTAACATGAGCCCCAATTTACAATGATACATGAATAGAGCAAATGACAAATTATCCCAACTGCTTTACCGAAAGAAAAGGTCACCTATTTATATTTCTCCATTAAAAGGCATTTAGATGAAAATTAACAACATAATTCTAAATTTTAGTCTTCTAAAGTCATCATTTTTCACAGAAAACCCTTCTCAGACAAGCCAGTTGCCCCCAATTTGGTTCCTATCAGATATGTTTGTGTATAAATTTCATTACATCCAGCCAGTTCAACCAAAAACTATGTTGGCTGAGGATGTGTTTGTAGTATTACATATCAGACTACATCGTATTAGAAAAGGGTTTAAAAAATGCTTTTAATTTTAAAAGTTGTCATCAGTGATCATTTCTACTGATGGTTTTGGCTGGCTTCTTTCCAATCATTGCTTTGGACTCTTTTACATGAACTTTCCTTCATACAAGCTGTTCAATGCAATTGTGACTTTCATTTGGGATGTGTGAATAACTATGCATTCCATTCTGCTTTCTGTATTTTCCATTCCACTGAAAGTATTACAGATTATTCCGTGCATGCATGTTTGTGTTGGCTGGAACCAGGAACCTTTCTATATAGAGAATACACCCATCTATTAGATCTTTCTGTAATTAAAAAAAGTTCAGACAGAGCTGGCCAAGGGAGCTACTTAGATTTACCTTGACATAATTATTAGATTCCTGCCAGGATCTTATGTCAATAGGAAAGAAACATAGGAACAGGATCACAATTAAAATGCACATACAATATTTATTTCAATACTGCAGAGCTGTAAATGGTAAATATATAAAGTAAGATAATTTTGGTAAGTATATCTACTATTTTATAGTGGTAAAACATAACTAGCCTGGTTAGAACTATGAAACATAATTCAGTTAAACACAACTGTTGACCTGAATTACAGTTGGTTGTCACTACCAATACTTTCTTTCATCTATTACCATTATAAAAATACAACTGACCTGGAGTTTTCTGAGCCTGTCCTCTTCAAGCTATTGGGATTGCGGATGAGTTTGTCTAACATGTTGACAATCTGTCCAAATTTAGGTCTGTCACTACGTTCTTTCTGCCAGCAATCCAGCATCAACTGATGTAGAGCGATGGGGCAGTCCATTGGGGGTGGAAGCCGATAGCCTTCTTCAATGGCTTTAATAACCTAAAAAACATAGGAAAACAATATTTTAGGAGACATTTTAATGCAGAGGAGATAAAACAAAGCAAGTTCCGTTTAGTTTTGGCATCAATCAAAAATTATCTTTATACTGTATAAGAAACCCCTTAATATACATTTTTATTTAGCCACTTGTAGTGTTAAAATAATGGAGAGTAATGTCAAATGAAATGTACAGATAATAAACTTAGGCCAAAATACACAAATAGAATATTAATATAGAGGAAAAAATGGTTAGATAACACTATAGTGCCAGAGTACTTTTAAAAAGTTGTTGAATTATGATAGAGATTTAACTGTTGTGTTGCATGATGCCCAGAATTACATATTTATGAGAAGGGTGGCTAGGTAAAATTGGCAAATAAGGCAAATATTGTTCAAACTACAAAAAGGTAAAATAAAGGAGGTGTGTAACTCCATTCTAGTTACCTTGGTATTGTTATTGGGCAAATGTCTATTAAACAATCTATTTGTAAAAATTTATAAAATAGTATGCATCTTGATAGAATCCACTTGTTAAAAAGTCATATATGATTTAATACGATATAAACATGATCATAACCATGACAAATAGGTGGACATAATTTAACCTGGCTTGCATAAAATCCTAGTATACAAAATAGAAAAATAATATTAGAATAAACTATACGAGTATTGGGTCCAGAGATGACTGAAGCATTCTACTCAAGGGTTGTTTGTACATCAAGGCAGGATGTCAAAATGATGTATTCAGGACTCCATTCCAGCCCCGATATCATTTAACATATTTATAAATGTCTTGGTAAAATTAGGAAATATGATTATCTGATTTATCATCCAATTTGTGGATGATATAAAAATTAGGGATATAGCAAACACTATAGAGACCATTATCAGGATTCAGGAGGACATTGACAAGTTAGAACAGTGAAATTAACAAGATGATTTTCTACAAGAAAAATATAAAATGTTTCATTTAGGCAAGAAAAATCAAAGACATCATTGTAAAATGGACAAGACCATATTGGATAGAATTACAGCACCAAGATCAAGAGAAGCCATTGTTCCTCTCTATTCAGTTATGGTCAGAGTATAAAGAGAATAACTGGTCCAGTCCTGGACATTACATTTTAGAAAGGAGATTGATGAATGGAAGCATTTCCAAAGGTCAGTGTCCAAGATGATATGACACTAGGAGAAAAAAAGTTTATGAAACTCATTGAAATCATTTTATATGTTTATCCCAGAGAAGAATGTGGAATGCATGACAGCTATATTCAAATATACGAAAGGCAGTCATGTAGAATAGAGAGCAGAAGTGCTCCAGAGAACAAAGCATTAAACAATGGACTTAACATAAGTTACAAAGAAATTCATTATATCTGGGCATCAGAAATAATGTCCAAATATTCAGGGTTTTCAACAATAGAGCAATCCTGATGAAATGTGGACTCTTATTTGCTAAAATATTGGATCAAAGGCTCATGGACATCTGCTTAGGATACCATAATTGAGAATTTGATAAAATACTCTTCAAAGTTGTTGTTTTTATCTTCCTCATATTTTATGATTCTATCCTTTCATGGAATTTTTCTTCTAAATCTCAACTACTACTCTCACCTCCAAGAAAGAACAATGGAAATGTACTTTAAGGAGTATAGCTATTTTTAAAAGTTCTGTATTAAACATTTTGTTGTCCCGGGATCATTGATTTTCTGGCTGCCAGTGAAACCCCGAAAAGATCAGCATATAACCATGTAGATTCCAGGAACCAGAGTAAAGTTCAACTGTTGTATAATGGTTTGCATCAGTCTCACTGTTAGTAACACCTGCCTCTTTTTAACTCACCCAAATCTGTCTGTCATGAAGTGCAGGAGTGGTATAATTGTTCACTGTACCCTGTACCCAAAACGACCAGCTGCAAATTATCCTATTGTGGACTGTGTAATATTATATGTGCAGTGATGAATTATGGCAATATGATCTCAAACCAGTTTGCATAAAAATCACATAAACTCTTCCATACATGCATCTCATTATCATATTTGCCTATTTGGCAAAGCTACTGAGAATAAGCTCATGCATAATTGAGACCCAGTTCCCAACTGCTGGGTATGCCTAGTTCACAATACTTCATGCCATCACATCTTGCACTAATGGGCATTCTTGCTGGCAATCTTTACAGACTGAAGAAAGATTAATTGGCCACACACAATGATTCACACCACCATACAATTTGTTTCACATGAAGAGTAGATCAGGCACAATTGCTAGCAATGTGGATCCCATACTTCTACATGGCCACTAAACATTAAGAGAAACAGAGAAGAGTGTTGTCTTCCAGGTTTCTAGAAACAGCACCCTATTCATGAAAATAAAATTAATAACTTTCCAAGTCTTATTTACATTCAAACAGAAAGAAAAAAGATGGATATTCTCTTATCCCCACTGTCACTAGTAAGCATTTTCTCCATCTAAGTGACAATTTGAATGCTGTGAGGATTTTCTAGTAAAGGTCTTTTTTTCCCCAATTCAATTTTTATCATGGTCATGGACCAGCACACACAAAAATTAAATATTTAAATAAAACAAAACTGTACAGAACCAAACAGCACTAGACATAATAATATATTACACTTCAGGATGAAATCAAAGGGTGACCAAAGTTTGCCTAATTTTACAGACAAAACTTAGCTATATTAAGGGAAACTGAATCTTACTGATCCAACATTAATATTTTTTCATAGAAATGATGAGAGTTTCCAGTATATTTAATCATATATACCCCCCATGTATATACCCTCCCCCCCTGTATAGGGACTCTGTGAGGGGGCAATTAAAACAGGACATGAGCTATGGATTCAATGGTCCTTGTCCAGAGGAGCACAATTCTGGTAAAAGGCATCAGAACTGCATTACCGTCCAATTAATCTTAACATTCCTTTAATTGAACAAATATGAACAAAAGGACAATACTAAATCTACTTTTCTTGTTGATACTAATGTGTTTATAAAATGCTTCTGATTCAATTTTCCCACATTAAATGTAAGTGACTTTGTTTATTCTGAGTTAAAAGTACTGGATCATCCTGTTCCACTCTGAATATGCCTACTCTCTTAATTCTTCTACTTAAAATCCCTTATCTTCAAAGTATGTGCATGATCTTATACAGTTATTTTATGTTTTATATCACTAAGATAAAATGTGTCCCTTTCTATATTTCACTTTTGAAGGATATTAAAAAGACATCTGACTGATGTGATAAAACACATTTGTAAACATTAGGAACTTTTAACTTCTATTAATGGGTGAATGTCTTAAAATTAATGCAATTCCAGTTGATGACCAAAGGGTTATACTGTATCTCAGGAGTGAAAGAAGCAAGAAAAGTTGAACTGTTTATAAATCAATCTGATAATGCTTGTTTCTTATCTCACTGGATTGTCTTCCTTTTAAGATTGTTCTGTCATATTGCAGTTGCTTTCAGTCTCATTTAGAAAAACAGAACTTTTATTAACTCCCACTTGGAATGAAGAATTCCAGATGGTAGAGTAAAAAGAACTTACATAATGTACAACAGGTCATTGACTAAAGCTCATTTATTAATGTACTCTAAGGAGATATCTTCTGATGTTGTAATTTCTCAAACATTTCACACAATAAATAATAATAAAAGCATCAATAAAATTGTCAGTTCAAAATAGGAGTTAAACTCACATTAGGTTCAAAATATCAACGTAAAACTTGCTTTATAGATATAATAAAATATTTTCAAATGAAAAAAGTTATACAGAATCAATATCAGCAATTTCGTCTCCACAGTTTGAAATGTTTTATAAATGGAAACATTTATTTTTTGAGGAAATGCATTCCTCCATTCTTATGGTATGATTAAAATATGTAAATTAAGTAGTTAACTGCCTATATGTATATCTAATATGTTGCAGAATCTCAAGCAGACAGATATTTCAAGTTTTCTCACTTATTTCTGTCTTGTCAACATTTCTCCTTCCTTCACATTTGCTGTAAGGTGAGGTCTTAAAGGGTAGATGTATGGATGAATGAATCATTCCCTTCCTGAACAACAACAACAGAAGCAAAGCTCAGGAATAGTCCCTTCAATCATTCCCTTGATATTTTGCCATTCTCTAATCAATTTCACAAACTTCTGGAAATCTGCTGGAAGTTAAGTACTTTCAGTTAATTTCTCACCATGACTTTTTTCCTGCTTTGTATAATTTGTAAGAAACTTCATTTGGTGGTATCCCACAAATAAAAATTAATTAGGCTCTTTTGATTGTCTTCATCCAATCCAAGTTCAATCTTTACAGCAATTATTCTCATATGGATAGCCTTTCATGGCATGGGTCCAGGTTTCTTGAGGGAATATCGCATCCTACTGCAATTGGCCTATCCCAGTGTGCTGGCAGAAGAGTCAGCCCGATTATTCTTGTTGTTGTGGTCCAGAAGAAGGGCCTTCTCTTCTGTTGCACCTGCCCTCTGGAACATCTTGATCTCCAGTATAAGGTTGGCTTCCTGACCTTCGACAGAAGCCTAAAGACCTGGTTCTGCTAGCTAGCTTAGAACTCCAATGGCAGAACATTGCAGCAGGGTAGAGTGGAGGTGGTTGATCGATTAACAACAGATCCCATCCTCAACCCTATCCTGCCTCTTCTCTCCCTATCTTTAATTGTACCATAGCATTCAGCTTGATTTAACGTAATGCTTTTTGGAATATTTAAATTTATCTTTCATGATTGTAAGTTGCCCAGAGTTACCTTGTGGCATAGCCAATAAATTTTATACATAAATACATAATGAACTATCTGATCAAATACATCAAATACATCTTATCAAATTATATTTATACCAACATAAAATATGCTCCATTAACTTCAACTATAAAGTGGTAAAAAAAATCTAGTGCTTTTCTGAGATCCTAGAATTTTGCCCTATGGGCCACTTAAACTAAGAAAGAAAAATGTCCAAGTGATGTAGCATGTTACCAACATCTCATCAGTTTCCAGTCTTTTGCAGGAGTTCTGGCACCTTTTCCCCCTTTTAAATTCATTTAGATCCATGCCAATACCACTTTTCTAATTTTTCATCAATTGCTAAAGCCTGGTGTGTGTTCTCTCCCTCTCCCTCTCCCTCTCGCTCTCTCTCTCTCTCTCTCTCTCTCTCTCTCATATTGTGGAGGTAGATAGCCTTGAAATAAAATACCACATTATACTGAATAAAATGATTGTGCTATAGTCTCATTCATGTTCAATTCCAACTCCATGGCAACATGTCACACAAAGTAGTTCCTATGAAGGTGATAGACACTTACATCTTGATTGGACATATCCCAATAAGGCCTCTCTCCATATGACATCACTTCCCACATGACAATTCCATAACTCCAGACATCACTAGCCGATGTAAATTTACGATAGGCAATTGCTTCTGGTGCAGTCCATCTGATAGGAATCTTACCACCCTACAAATAAATCAACAGAAACATTTATACAACTGCAAATACTTAAGGTTTGTTATATAGGCTTACAATTATATATATAATGTTCATATTTATTTATTTATTTCATATTTATTTATATAAAAGCAGTACATTAATGAAAAGATAACAGAACAACGCCCTCCCTCTACAACTCCCCCAAAAGACATACTTTTTCTATAAGCAAAAGAAATTTGGAAGCAACCAGACTTAAGCATGAAAAATTCAATCTCTTCATCAGACAAAAAAGAGTTTTCTCATCTTTGTGCTTACCTCAAATGGTATTTAAAGTATGAGATAAGTATATACCGTTAGGTGAGGAAGATATAATACAGGGAGCTGTCAACTTATGATCACAATTGAGTTCAATATGTCTGTTGCTAAATGAGACATTTGTTAAGTGAATTTGCCCCATTTTACGACTTTTCTTACCCCAGTTTTTAAGTGAATCACTGCAGTGGTTAAGTTAGTGACATGGTTGCTAAGTGAATCTGGCTTCCCCACTTTGCCTGTCAGATGGTCACGAAAGATAATCACATGATCCCAGGACATTGCAACCTTCATAAATTTGAGTCAGTTGCCAGGTTTCTGAATTTTGATCACGTGATCATGGGGATACTGCAACGGTTGTAAGTGTGAAAAATAGTTGTAAGTCACTTTTTTTAGTGATGTTATAAGTTCAAATGCCTATCAGATGAGTTGTTGTAAATTGAAAACTACCTGTAAACATTTCAGTGATTGGAGTGCGTTTTCAGGGTCCTGCTACGGAAAGGGAACCTAAGAGGTTATATTGGGGCTTTTAATTAGGATCAGGCCTTGCATATTATTAGGCATACATTTGCTACTTTTAAGGAAAATGCTGATATAATTTATGATTTCTGCATTTTATAGAATTCTGCTTTTATACTGAGCTCTCTTTTTTATCTATGAGGAGAAGAGAAGATCAAGTGTTGCTGGCAGTGACGCAAAATCATAAAATGGTCTTATGCGTTATATTGCAATAGGGTTTGGGATTTTGTATTATTGTTTTGTTATTAGTATTGCTGTTATATTGCACTGCGTATATATATTGTATATGTCTGTGTGTGGGTGTGTACACAAACAAAAATATATTGATTTCTCTGCTTACAGCTACATTAATGTACTGTGTGGTCCAACCTCTCTGAACCTGAGTGGGTTTCTTTCAGACATTTCATTACAAAACTAGGTAATATCATCAGAGCTAGGGCGCTAGTTGTTACCTAGTGTGTTTGATAATGAAAGGACTGCTAGAAAGCAACCAGGTTCAGGGAGGATCAAGGATCCAACAGTTAAACCCTAAGCTACAAATATTCTTCTATCAGTACATTAATTTGCTAAACTCCCAAAATATGGTTTTATAAGATTAGCATTTTGTTCCTATCATTTAGATGGTTGCTAGCAAGAGCTCTGCTACTGTAATCTTTCTTGTCTGCTGTTCCTGCCAGGCTTGTTTTACATGAACTCGACTGAAAGACGCATTTATCAAGCAACTCGATGGCCTGTTCACAGTCAACAAATCCGTTCAGGAATACCACTTTGCAATGCTTCAGAACATATATACTGTTCTAAAACTAAATAAAACATGTTGCTATTACAATGTGCCTTCTTATCACCAAATGTGGCAAGAATAATGGCTGAAAACAGTGCCATTCGTATTATTTGCTTTAGCTTCTCTAGATTAAACATGACATAAATAACTAAATAACATAAATTGTATTTGCTTTTAAAAAAAGACAGAATCACTCTTTTTTTAAAAAAACCTCATCTGGTACAATATGCTACTCATAAAAATACATGTGCTGTATTTTTATGAGTAGCATATTTTTATAATATTTTTATTAAAGTTTACTAAGACAAAAATAAAAATATTAATGCAAACTAAGAAGAGTATAAAAATAAAAAGTAAAATTTAAAATAAAAATGATTTATTAAAAATGATTTTTTCTTCCAAAAAAGTACAAACAACTTCAAAAACTTCTCTGATATTTTAATAAAATATTTGTACTTTCCATAACTCATCTCTTATCAATGGATAAATTACACATTTTCATCATTCAGTCTGACTCAGCAAAAGTCTTTAAGAGCCATAGTAGTAAAATATATACATGCTAATACATATATTAATCTTGATGAAATAAGTCTACCTATATTGTTTCTTAAATCTATTTTTAAAAGCTTGATCTTTAATCCCTTAAAATAATATCGCACGGAGATTCTCAATAATCCAGATCACTGTTGTCTCAAAGGTGCGCCTCCCTCCACTCAAAAGACAACTTGGTTTTGGTTTTACTTTGAAAACCATTTGCTTCCCATCCAAGAAGCCCAAGAAAGTCCAGTTGCTTTTTGAGGGAAAAATTTAAAAGTATATTTGTCTCCTGTCAGAAACTCTTTCATTGGGAATTTAAAATATCTCTAAATCCAAGATAAGAAAGCTACCCAAGTCATTATTCTGATTCATTATTTGTATGTTCCCTTTTATTATTGTTGTTTTATTATTATTAAAGGTTTAGTTAGTTTCATTTGTAAATCAAGGGTAGCATCATTTTGCATATCATTCTTGTAGGCTGGCAGTTTTAGATCCAATTTCAGATCCACATACAAATTAGCTCAGTCTCTATTTTGTCCAGTAAAGTCTGTTTCTTTTCTGTAGCTTCTTTTAAATACATTATAATAGTAACAGATAATCTTAGAGAAATTTCTGAGAAGATTGTCCAAATATCTTTCAGTTCTGCCATGGTGAAATAATATATTTACATAAAATCTACAAAATTTCTTAAAATTATATATTTTTGTAACATTTTAAACAATATATTTTTGTAACATTTTAAACAACTCACAGGAAATATTATTTCAAATTCATATGGTCTCTGTTTATAACTTTCCAAAATCAACTACCGTGTTTCCCCAAAAATAAGACAGGGTCTTATTTTCTTTTGACCCCAGAAATAAGCACTTGGCCTTAGTTTCGGGGAGGTCTTATTGTTTTTGAGGTGCAGGAGGCAGCCAGCATGGTCACCTGATGGCTGCTGCTGTGTTTTTTGGGAGGCTTATTTTTGGGGAATGGCTTATTTTAGCACATGCGCTCAAAAACCTGATTGGGCTTATTATCCGAGGAGGTCTTATTTTCAGGAAAATAGGATAGTCACCCTTTTGCTGTTTATTCAAAAATAAGTTAAAAATAAATTTATTTTTATTTTTATTCTTTTACTGTCCTTATCTTGTAAAAATAATGTATATAATCAAAGATAGAAGGAAATTCAGTTGGTGTAATGAAAATTGGCTTTCTGAAGATTCATAACATCCAAAAAATCATTAACAAGCAACATGCTAAGGTGGTTAAGAGAGAAGGTATATGAACCTGGTATCCGTTTAAAGGCATTGAACCATGGTTTAAGTGAAATGTTGTTTCCTCAGCTCACAGAGCTCTAAAACTGTCTTACAGTCTCTTAATGGGAAACCTCCGTATGGAGCATTGTGCACAATCCAGCCCTTTCCTTATCTATAGAGGAATTCTAAGGAGCCAGTAAGAGGTGGGTTCCTACCGGTTCGAACTGGTTCTATAGAGTAGGTAGTAAGCCGCTGATGACTTACTACCTACTAGAACCAGTGCTGGTCCGTGGACGCCGCCATTTTTTTGGTGGAATTTGTTTTTGCATTTTTTCCAGTTTTTTTCTTCTGCACATGAGCAGAAGCTGAGTTTCAGGAACTGTGCATGTGTTGCCATATTGTTTCTGGCTCTTTTTTTGGGATTATTTGTACATTTTTTGTACTGCGCATGTACATGCAGGCGAAGCGCATAGGCGAAGTGCGCGCCCATGCGGCACGGGAGAGAACAAACCGGCAGTGAGATAAATTAAAATCCATCCCTGGTGCCAGTGAATTCACAGGATTCCTTTTCTCTCATGGTATCAGCTCAGTCCTCCACAGAGCTGACCCTGCCATTACTTCTTCATAGGTTTGATTTTTATGAATAACACATTCACTTGTATTATAACCACTGCTATCAAAACCAAACACAGTTTGTTTTACCTAACTTGTTTATAAATCCTGGGATGATTTTCATGATGCCTCATATTACTTGCCCCTTTAAACAATAAGGAACTATGGCTATATGGAATTGTTATAATCAACACATGAAAAACAGGGATAATGGACCAAAGCCAATTAAACAGCGGTCTATATTTATCACAGAGCAAGATACAATTGACAAAGAAACACAGGTCACTATCTAATTTTAATCACAAACTCAAGGTTTAAGCCTTAGGTTAAAATGATGTGGGAAGTAAAATACAATGGTATTTCCTGTGCCTGCCACACAAGCAGATTAGAAGAAAACCATTGAAACACTATTAGAACTGAGGGTGAGGTCGTGGCTTAGCTTCTATCCCAAAAAAGTGATGGAAAACACGATTAAACTAGATTTACTGTATTTAAAGAAATTAGGAAAAATGCTTTGTTTTCAGGAATGTGAAATTCTGCCTTACACCATCTTTAACATTACTTACAATTTAAGAACATACGAACACAAGAAGACTTTTACTGGATCAGATCAAGAGCATATCTAGTCCAGTAATCATCAGACAGATGAATGGTGCATGCAGGGGATAATTCTCTTCCACTCCTGCTCCTTAACAACCTGTTTTTTTAATCTACAGTAGTCGAGACAAAGAGCCCCCCATTTTTCTATGCTCTAAGAATGTGTTGAGTCCCTTTTAAAATAATCAAAATTCGTGACCATTTTATCTGATATTACAACTTTAACTATCTGTTGCATTGGCCTTGATTTCCCTCACATTTTTCTTTAGTTAATAAATGAGAGGAGAAAACCTGCTCTTGGAAATAGCTATGTAGGATTTTATAAATGTATTTATGTAAAATGTTATAAATCTATAAAAATTAGAGAGTCAGTTTGAACAAATGCTTAAGGCACCAAGCTAGAAACCAGGTGACTGTGAATTCTAGTCCCACTTTAGGCATGAAAACCAACTGGGTCACTTTGGGCCAATCCCTGTCTTTCAGCATAGCCCATCCCTTTACATAGGTTTAGAGGAAAAAGGTGTATTAGGTTTGTTGGCTAGCTTAAACTATTTATAAAAATAATAAAAAAGATATAAACGTAAAAAATCTTTTCAGGACATTTTTGGAACATAGAAAACTTGTCATATTATGATGTTATATAGTATTACTTTAATTACTATAACTAGTCACCGTACCAGTTCCTCTACCCCACAGGCAGTTATTCTGCCTCTGTCCTTCTCTCTCCTCTTTTGGTAAATTGGCAGATGTTTACACAAAGCATAGGATTAAAGCAACCAATTCCTTTTATTTTTAGAAAATGTTCACAGGATCTTTGTGGGTCTAGAATAATCCTTTAAAGTAAGAGTGATGCTCTGCTTTACTGAATTTCTCATTATATTTCTTTTTTTTTAAAGTTTTCTGAGAACATCCATATATCTATGGCTGAAAGCAAGACATTAAACTATCATATGTTCTTTTTTTGTTTAATTCATTTAAAATACATGTTATCTTGTGCCTGGAATATATCTGTGTCTACGTGGCATTTCATTTTTAGTATCACCTGCACTACTCCTGGAATTGAAAACATTCAATGACTGGTGATTGGAACACACTCTTGCACTTTAGTGTTGGCAGCTGCTCATCGAAATGATGAGAAAGACACAGGCACATGAGCTGATTTCTTGCACTCATGGTATTTGATACTTTGGATGGTAGCCAAGTTATAGCTTTCTTTTTCATTTATTATGGTAATGAAAAAAATTACTTTTTATCCCTACAACCCATATGGTTAGCCTGGCTTGTATCAGTGGCATTAAAAAAAACCAAACTATAACGATTTGAAATTAATTGTGGTTACTCAACTATGGAACCTATCCAAACTGTCCTGAATGGTGATATCAAAACAAGACAATGTACTGTGATGCAATATATATATATATTGCTGTTCCATTGGAAGGGAAAACACTTCACTATATTTGCATTGCTGAATTGCAAGGAAAGCACTTCAATCATTTCCTCCTGACCTTCTGTTTGAACACAGCTCTCTAGAAATCTGTCTTGGCTCAAAACCTCACTGCCCTTGTTAGTGGGAAATTACAGGGCTGGACAGCATTAAAATACTCAGAAGGCAGATTGCAATTTTCTCTCCCCTCCCCAGTCTTTTTAATGAACTGCATGTTCATTATAGGGGAAGTCTGAAAATTAAACAGCACAAACTAGATTTTTTATAACAATCTCTGTACTTGGGAAAACAGATGGAGAACTGCTGGCATTTAAAAGCAAAACATCTAACAAAATTATACTTCTTCATGATAAACCTTGCACCACCTTTTATCCTAATGCGTATAAGCTTCAAGGATGTTTATGATCACCAGGATGCTGCTGTATAAGCTGTGATTTTTGCCTCATTAGACATTTTATGCAGTCAACAAAAACTCATGAAGCCACTAAAGTGAGTATTGTTCCACCAGTTGTAAACATACTCATGTTCGTGAAAATGTCACTGATCTCCATAAATAAGCAAACAGCACATGAAAACAAAAGTTTATTTTTTTCTTTGCTTATTTATTTACTATAGTTTGAATGCTGCTCAGCTCCAAATGGCTCTGGGCCACTTATATCAAGCAACACAACAATAAAATCATTAAAATAGAATAATAATCAAAATAATATCAATCACTTCTTAATCATAAAAGATTATAGTTAAAACTAACAAAACCTATTTAACAGAAGAAGGTCATCTTCATTGTCTATCAATGCTTTCATTAAAGCTATATTTTCTTCAAGATCCCAATAAGAAGGGATATTATATAAATATTGACCAGGAAAGGAGATTTACAGGTGTCTTTTTAATGCATATCTTTAGATAATATTATATATTTGCAAGTAAACATCTAGTATTTTTATTGAGTTGGAAGATATACACAATAGATAGACAGAGAAATAGAGATAGACAGACAGATTTCGACTTACCCTAGTTGTATAGGCTGCTTCAGGATCATCTTCTAGAACCCGGGACATACCAAAATCAGAAACTTTACAGACCAAGTTGCTGTTAACTAGTATGTTTCGAGCAGCTAGATCTCGATGAACATAGCTCATGTCAGACAAATACTTCATTCCAGAACCAATTCCTCGGAGCATTCCTACCAACTGGATTACAGTAAATCTGCCATCATTCTTCTGAAGGAAAAGAATAAGGAAGATAAATAAAAAGAACATATTTGTGATTAATTATAAATTCTCTTTCCAATTTTTTGGATTTTCCTGAACTCACCATCAGAATTATATTTTAAAAGTGAATAAAGACAGGTCTTTAGTTGCGTTAATGTCTGTACTGACTAAATAAATTCAGCTACTTATAGGAAAACATAAATATATCATACTAACCATGTTGACTATGTTGATACATTTAACAACCATGTTAGTAACTTACCAATTGTAATAACTCACTTAAAAAGTGAGATAATTTATAAAAATCCAGCAGCAAGTATTCAAACTTTACTGGTGAGAAAAATAATATATTCTACTGTATTCCCCTCCTTGGGACCAAGACCTCCTGTTGCTCAGTTCTCAAGGGATGATGCATCTTTTAAAAACTCTCGTACTGTACTACATTATTTTCTTTCTTGCCATTGAGCCCTATAATTAACTGGCAAAATATAATCCTGTGCTTTTTGCACTAGCTTCCTGGGATATGTGGAATGTTCCCATTTTAATTAACCAACAACAACGTGAGACTTTTAATAAGCATTTTAATCAAACCTGCTTCTGAGGAAACATGGATTATTTAGAGCTTATTTTATGGTTCACTTACCCTCCCAGCAATAGAAATAGGGAAAAATGCCCTAGTAAGCATCTCCAAACATAATTCTATTTCATCTTGAAACCCCAATAGATAAACAAAGATATTAAAGTGTTTCTCTCTTTAGGTTTTATTACATGCCAAGTACCTACCCTGAGAAAGGCATCCAAAGATCCATTCTCCATGTACTCAGTTATAATCATGACAGGTTTACCTAGAAGTTGGAAATTTAAAAAAACAAGAGTTCATAGATGCAGACAATTGGGTCAATGGTTAGGGCTTTTTAAAAAACTTTTTAAAAAAATACAGGACAACTTCCAATCTATAGAATGAGCCAGAAAACAAATAATGTAAAAGTGTTAGTGAGTTTCAGCCAGAAAATTAGCACTTAAGCTAACTCATTGACAAGGTTTTTAACTACAGTACACATCATAATCTCCAGAGAGTATAAGAATCCATAATTGCTCACTAAAGAGAAATGGAGATGCAGTAATAGACCAAATAGGCCTATTTGCACTTGGAGTAATGTAAAGATAATTGCATCATTTGCTAGACAATTTGTATGTCTGTAGGCATACAGACTGAAAAAAAAATCCAAGTTATGGTTTGAAAGATACAGCCTGTCAGCTGTAAGCAAAGATCCAGGTGTGGCATTTAAGAGTAATTTCATTCTATTTATTTAATTTATGATTTATTTTTAATGTTTTAATCTTGCTTTATCCATTTGTTCTATCCTGAAAAGTCATGGCAATTAGTCATCAAACTCTACTCCAAATTTAATACAAAGCTGAAAACTAACCTTGGGTTGTCCATAAGTGATTCATGCTAACCATTTGAATCCATTACTATCCAATTTCAGCCATTGGAATATTTATTCATAGACTATCTAAAAGCTATTTAATTCTTAAAGTGTATTTTATGTATATTCAAAGTGTTTAGAATCATTTGATGATCCAATTGTGTACACCTATTTTTTTTATAGGTCTATGCTTCTTTGTAGATAGACTTTCTAAAGTTAAGTGCATTGACCAGGGAGGGACACAAGTAACTTTTCTTTTTTAAGACTAAATTTGATTTTAATTTGTCATGAATAGATCACAAAAG
>JANHFT010000293.1:167533-186174 GCA_032467955.1 Pseudoxenodon macrops | reverse complement strand
TTATTTGTACCCTATGACTATCATTACGTGTTGCACCTTATCATTCTTGACAAATGTATCTTGTCTTTTTATGTACATTGAGAGCACATGCATCAAAGACAAATTCCTTCTGTGTCCAATCGCACTTAGCCAATAAAGATTTCTATTCTATTCTATTCTATTCTATTCTATTCTATTCTATAGCCAGAAGTTCTGATACCATTTTGCTTTATAGGTAGGAGATGAGAACGGGACAGAATTATGTTAAACTCAATACAATTGTTAATGTTTATTTCCACTATAAACCAGGGAAATTGTTTATTTGCAGAATGCTACTAAAATTCAGCAGCATGTTTCTTGAGTCATCTCCCAATCTGAGAAAAGAAGTTTGAAATTGAAATGTAAAATTTCAATTTACCACTAATGGTGCATCTATACCACCTTTTTCCTTCTACTATCATTTTATTCACATAAACATCAAAGACATTCTAACAATCTATATTATGTTATAATTTCATAAATGCACTATATGTCAACCAACTCCTAATAAATCTACAGAGAAAATTGATATGGATCTGTTTACTAAAACCTGGATATGTTTATAAAGGCTTACTCTAGGAAATCAAACTTCAAAATTCACTTGTTTTGGCCTACAACCTTCTGTTGGGAACCTTAAATCATTTTAATGCAGTGACAAGTACATTATGCAAATACTATCTAGTCATTTATAACTGTTACAGCTGTAACAGCTTGGAGGTTAAAAGCCTCAGTGGGGTTTCAGTATAAAGATTTCCCTGTTGACTGTTTGGTTTATTAAGGTGATATAAAAATCACTATAGCAAACATGTTGTGGACCAAGCAGAAATGTCTTCTTTAATGAAAAATACCTCTAAAATCATTTAAATGGTTTATATCTTAATTGAAAATACTGCCGAAACTAGGAATCTGTTTCTTACAAACACCAGGAATTTGCTACAAAGATATATCAGAACTTATTCAAAATTCTGAAACTGTAAGCAATCTATCACTATATGTTTTTAAGTATATTTGAAATGTTTGAAGTAGGCAGACTTTATAAAGAAGAATCAGCAAGATATAAAGTAAAATGATTTACTGATTTCAAAGACAGTATCTTCAAAAACGTACTTACATATCTTGCTTAGAAAGCATAAATATTACAGCCTTAGAATCAGAAAGTAAAAAGGGGCCATTTTGGTCAGGTGCTTTCTGCTAAAGTCCAATCTAAAGAAAATTTGCAAAATTATGTTGGAAGAATTTGAGAGTTTTGAAATATTTCACTTCATCATTATGATTTACAGAATTATATTTATTTGCTGATGGTAACTTTCTGCCTTTAAAGCATATCGGAAAGAGAAGAGAAGGTGATTTTTCCATTGGCTGAATAGAAAATCATGGGTTAAATTCAGAGTTTTCCTTGGTAATAACAAGGAAACAACAACAAAACGTCTTCTTGAAGTTTTAGGGCACATTTTTAATTGTTTTCCTTCCACTGATAATATACCATGTCACATCCAATCTATTTCTGACTAATCAGCTGACTCTCAAGATTGGGTTTTGAGGGAATAAGTTTCTTAGAGATGCCTACATTGTTTGTATTTCTCTAGTTTCATTTTTTTTGTTGAAATACATTTAATGATCTTCACAACAATACTTTTTTTTTTTTAGCTAAGGCAAACTTCACCGATGCATTTTAATTCTGGCCTGAAAATTAGGACAATAGGTTTGTACCTCATTCTTCCTAAGATCAGACTTCATTGATATGCTGAATATTAACTGCCTTAAAAGCAAGAAACCAAGTGTTGTCTAATATGGAAGAAAATGCATAAATGAAAGAAATCAGCAAGTGCATACATAATATGTCTCATGTTAAGGGCAAAGATGATTTTGTTTTGAAAAGCTTCCTGTCTTCACTGCTGAGTCCAAAATCGTTTTTCAAATTTTCAACATTGCACTGTGTTTTGACTTTTATTAAACACAAACACATACATACATACATACATACATACATACATACATACATACATACATACATACATACATACATACACAGAGAGAGAGAGAGAGAGAGAGAGAGATAAAAAGAGATTATTTTCCTTTCTTCCTCAATACTACCACATTATGAGGAATATCACTTCCTCATAATTTTTAAAAATTGAGAACTTTTTTAACCGTTCACAATTTCTAAATCAAACAATCCTTCTACTATTTTCCTCCTGTTCTTTTAAAAGTTGTGGTATTATGTTCCTTGTTAAATTATGCATGTTGCTTCAAGATAAGGTATCAGCTGCAATGATAAAACCATTTACTGCTGACAACAAGATTAATGACTAGTCCTGCACTGATTTCCTACTATTAGCACTCAGTGGATCTATTCCATCTGTCATTTTACAGGGAAAAAATGGGAGAGTGAGGGGGGAAGAACCTCTGCACTGATTTTATTTCATAGCAACTTTCAGTCTGTCCTGCTTAAGGCATGGCCTAATACACATTAGTGACAGATCATGGCCAACATACATTTAGTGACTACTCCTTCCAAGTGGATGATGTTGGGATGATCAAATTGTCCCATTATGCTGGCCTCACTTAAAAAGTCCCTTCTTTGTTTGTCTGTATAGCCAGCTTTCAGAGTTTTGATAGCCACACAGATCTCCCTCTTTCCTGGAACCTTGAGACGGCCACTGCAAACTTCACCAAATTCACCTGCAGAAAAAGAAGCACAATCAAAAGGAATTTGCTGACACCCGTACATTGTTTTAATGCAATTAAGACCTGACTATAGTCTTTCCATTATGCACAGAAAAGCTTTTGTCTCACTTAGGCTCCATGCAATCCCAAGGTCCCTTTGCAACTTCCAATTGTGCAGTTCCTGTAGATTTCATTGAGCATCATTTAAAAACATGGAGTACCATTAAAAATGGAAAATTCAATATACAATTGTATTTTTGACCTAGAGCTATATATTTACATCACTGTTATGTTTATTGCATTCTTTTTTTCTCCTTCTCTCCCTCAAAAAAATTAAGAGCAGTCTGTGGGCACACAAAAATTGTCCATTTCATTCAAATGAGGATACTGTTTAGTTTGCTTCATGGTATGCCAACTTCACTTGGATTTATTCTACTATTTGTTTTTTGTTTACTTGAAAAAAATACTATAGAAGTTATATTCTATAACTTGTAAAAACAGAAATATAATAGACTTGTTCCAATAATCTAAATTCATGTGTTGAAACTTAAAAACTGGGTCTCCTCAGAGACACTATAAACTACTTAATTCAAATGTTTTTGAAAATTGCCTGAAGACTGACAATATAAAGATGGAACAGAATGTTTAAATTAAAAATAAAATAAACCAACAATTCAACACCCCAGTAAGCCTTCCGCCATTATAAATTCACTGCTAACATGATGTCTTCAGCTTACCAACACCTATGACTTTTTCAATCTTTATGCATGAGGCATCAATTTCTTTGGCAAATTCCCGCACAGCTTGGTTGGGATCCTCATAGGTAAAGGGATCTACATAGGTTCTGACACCTAGAATGCAAATATCATTTTCTGAAAACTTAAGAATTATATAAAAGATAGATAAATACATAGGGAAGGAACATTGCTTCATGTCCACAGAGGATTATAAAAACTGTGTAAAGAAAATAATATGCTCAAAAAGTCTCATGAATACATTACACAGATGGATGGAATATATTACAGTCAGAACCTATAACAAAGACTATACATTTGTGGGAGATGGGAAGATGTTTTCTTGAGTTCCAACAATAAGTTTGAGTTTTCAGTAGCTTACATCAAGAACAACAATGAGTATGCACATCTTTAAATTTTCTATTGATTGCTCTGCCCATGTGGAAGGACTCCAATGGGATTTAAAGAAAGGAACAATTCCTATAAATTCTACATTTTAGAAATCTTTTCATCTATTGATCATTTAAAAATCATAGGTATATAAAAAAAATTGTAGTAGCATGGGAAAGAGAAAAGGTGACTTTCTTTCTGTGTTCAAATACCTAAATCATATTTGCTTAACTATATTTTGACAATCTTAAATGGCCTAAATTAACCCAACTCATTAGATCATAAATCATTATATACATATTTTTAATAGCTTGGGCCATACAATATGTTAATAAACAAACCACATTACATCTGAAGGATGCAACATGTAATTCTAGAGTATATATCCCAAGCCTCAGAATGTTTTTTTTCAAATGAAATACTTTACTTTTTTAAAATATCATCTGAATACTAACAGGGTGCAGCTTTTATAGGGATCTACATGCATATACATTTTCTGCAACAATTATGAAGTTATCCATAATAGAAATACAAATTCACTGATTGAATGAAAAAAGCTCCAAGTAAAGAAAACTAAGCATTAAAACTTGCAAAGATTGATTTTTTTTGCTCCATATAGACTAACTTTAAAAATGCATGCAACAGAAGAAAATCAAGCACTACTAATTTTTACCTTGATTTAAATGTTTCTCTTCATCTGCTTCTTGCTTAGCTTTACTGTATTTGCTCCTTCTGTAGAAATGGGGGGCAAAGCATTAGAGATTAAAAGAGCTATCTGACTAGTGAATTATCATGCAGAGATTTCTGAATTCCTGGGTTATTTTACAGTATATGCCAAAATTTATTCTGTCAATTATTACAGGTTTGGGATAATTTAAGGCCTACCTGAAATAGACATTGCTATATAGTTTGTATTGTACTATTATTATCTACATCTATAGATACATATAATCAATGGATATTTGGAGAAAATATTTTGCACCAGTACTTTGCTATAAAACAATATACTTCTATGATCAGACTCATTTGTTTGGATTTCCTCTAATCAAAGAGTATGGTGGTACATCACATTTGCGAGCTGTATTTGTTGCCAGCTGGCTTATAAATATTATTCAAGGTGCTGATTATCACATATAAAATCCTTTGTGGCATAGTGCCTAGTTACTTAAGAACTGCTTATCTCCATATTCTACACATCCAGCAAGCTATGTCAGACTGGATGCAGTTCAGGTCCTCTCAATTAAACAATGTCAAGTGTGCCTTTTCTCTTGCAACACTTGCCCTCTGTAATAATACTGCTCCATAAGATGTTGGAAAACTGCTTATTCTCCCACACCATGAGGTAGGATGGTGGTGACCCTTCTAATATTTGGTTTTACTTGGCATACTTTTTAAGACAAATGAGCGGCGTGGTGGCCTGGTGGTGAAGATCCTCGCCTTCCACTTGGAAGGTTGAGAGTTCAATCCTAGGTAGCGGCAGATGTTTCCTAGGGTGCAAAGAAAAAATATCTGCTGCAAACTCTGCATGGTGTCAGGAAGGATATCCGGACAGTAAATGCTCAGTTCCATCCAGTCACCCCCAACTCTACCCTGAATTAAGGATTATAGGGTCATAAAAGGAAGAGGGGTTGGGTTTTTTGTTTACTTTTTAAGACAAATCTTTTTTTTACTTTATTATTCTGGCTTTTAACTATGTATCCAGAGTCACTGGGGGAGATGGGATTTCCTAGCATTTTTTAAAATTATAAATAAATGTAGGGAAAGGCTGGAATTAATTATTATAGTCATCAGATTTTCAAATAGAATAGCTGTTTGTTGGCTGATATTTGGGCAGCATTCCAATGGCAACTACTAACATGTACTCGATTAAGCTGTTTCTACTTTGCATAATGAAGCCTCAAGACTATTCATATTATTGTAATATGTGGTGTATCTTTAATCTTTAACGAATCTTCAATGAAGATTAAACAATAAACAAAAGGAGCAAAAACAGAAATGTAACAAAATGTTTAAGAAAGGTATTTTTCACACAGTTAGAAAGAAATAACCATGTGACCCTAACATACATCTCCATAAATTCTTAGGGTCTTAGGATTCAATTCAGGGAATATTCTTTAAATACAAGTCTCATTAGATATAATTCAAAACATTCTTATTCTGACATCATGGTGTTTTAGGTTTTTTTTTCTCTTCTGGGAGCTATTAATATTTCCCAGCATCAGGACATCCATACTTATCCTAAGGAATAGTTTGGAATATACTGGATAAATCTGCAGACAACAATGAAAGTAACAATCACTTGTAGCTAATTATTATATTATTTCAAAAATGTTAAGCCAGCTAGTCAGCCTTGGAACCTTGGAATTCCAGGACTTGCAATCTTCACACATTTCAAAGATATCAAAATGGATACAGTTGATTAAGCTACTTTAATTATGACTAAACATATATTTTCATCATAAAATACTAAAAAGATGCCACTGGATGACACAAAGTAATACCAAATTTGATGTCTCTAAAAGTGACATGAACAAAATTCATTCTGCATACAAATTATGCTCCTGAGGCTATGGACTTCTGCATCATAACCATGCCAAACTTTCACAAGTACATGACAGCTTAAACATTATATCAACATTTCAATCAGAATCTTGACACAAAGACAAAGATTTCTGTTCAAATATGGGAGAGAAAAATTTACCATGCAAACATCCGGTATAAAGGTTTATTATGTTTTTAATCATAGTAAACAAGCTGCTGACTTTAATATATTCCTATTATACCCTATAATGATTGCAATAATTTTTTTAAATATATTTATGAATGATACATTGTTCAGAGGAAATAAACCCAATAAATACTTTTTATCTTCAATTAACAAGAACATCTAAAAAAAAACCTCTAAAGAAGAGGGCAGGTAAAAGAGGGCAGGGACTACTTTTCGGTCCATTAATTACCGTATACCCTATTAAGGGCTAACAGAGGCTTCCCAACCCACTCTTTACTTAAGTTCTATCTTTATCACCTGTTGTGCTTTTACCCAGAATTGGAGACTACTGGGGCTTTTTGTTTTGAAAAGTTACTCTTTTCTTTCTTCCTCCCTTTTGCTTATTTAATCATCAGGAGGGTGTGGAAAATGCTCAGGATGCCTGAGGAATGTTGGACACAAACTGACATTTGTAGTCAGCTTACCTGAATGACAGCAAGGGGGGCTTTTGTCATATGCAGTTCTATAATTATAGGGATTTGGGTGACAGTGGTTAAATGGAAGGCGGGATTCAGGAAGGGAATACAAGCACTGTGAAAAAACCCTAGGGGTCAGAGATCCAGGAAAGTCTACAGGTGGGATTTAGAGATAAAGAAAAGGTGGGTCTTAAAGCTGGCAGGCACAATACAGCACATGACAAAAAGTAAGTGCCAAGGGTATTAGCAGGTATTGTAGAGCAGCAGCATGCGATCTACATTCTTCTTTCCTAGTCAATGCATCAGTTTGCAATGTCAGCATTCAGAGAGCAAAGTGGAAATACAAAGACCAACAAAAAGCTAATTCAACAGAGTATCCAAGCTTCTTTAAGAAGACTGTGACCATATAGGTTTCCCCAAATTATCACTACAGGGCAATGGAACTCTTAGTTACTGAATCCTAAATTATTTGATTTAGTGATTATAATAAACAGTCTTCAGCAATACATCACCTAATAAGATAAAATAAAACACATTAAACTATTTAATTTCCTTTTTTAAAGCAAAAACTATGAAAACCTCTTACTGAACAGTTTTCCATTTCTTTTCTTTTAACTGACTGCATTTTATTTACTTACTGAAAACTTTATATCCTGCCCTTCCAGGGGCAATATAATACTGGTATATAATAAGCCTTATAATATAGTATAAACATATAATAAAAAAACCCAAACATATTACAAACCAAAAAATAGTGCAAGCAAAAAACCTTATATCTAAATAAAATCAAATACAGAAGACAATCAATACAATTGATTCTAAGATTAATGAAACATAAGTAAAATGCATGGTTTGAAATAGCTTTGTTTGGTGAAAACTGATGAGATCTTCCATTGTTTCTATTGAATCGCCATACATCATACCCTTTGACAAACAGCTAGTTCATTTTTCCTGCATAACATGTGATATTAGCACTGGTATCATGTCAGAAATGCAAAGCTTTACTGAAGAAATTGAACCTTGTAAGAATGGGTACCTTTACATAAAAACACAATAGCTCTGCTCTATCAGATCAATGATGCATTTGAGAAAGCTAAATAAGCAGAGAAAGTGATAGCCCACTGTGAATTCCCAGCTGCTAGAATTTAAAGCATGATATACAGTATTCAGGCGATATATGTATTTAGGTAAACAGGTACTGATAGTTTTAATCCTATTATTTTCTGAAATCTCTTTTTACAAATACCTAAATTTAAGGTCAGCACAATTTATTGTGGAAATAAATTTTATAATTTAAGTACAATAACTTAAGTGTGAATCTGTCTATTATACACAAGGTCAGCCTACATGATATAGAGGTTCAGAATGTGAAAATATGAAGTAGGTAAACGTTGATTACATACAATAATAATCATCATCATCTATAAGCTGTCTGTATAACACAATAAGTATAATATAATTATAAACTAGTTCATATATAAAGTAACAAAGAAGTAAGCTATTTATAAACTCTGAAGACTTCATGTTTCAAAAGAGTTGACTTCCAGGTAATTTCTTCTGCAGATTGTCAACACTTTCAACACTGACAACCTATTAGGTGATGAATTTCATATGGCTAGCATACAGTATATAGAACCATGTGGATCAAATCAAGTATCTATTTGTTTCAGCATTTTGTGTAGAAAGTTGTCTACTGATGTCTTTGGGAAGCCATGAGCAGCACAAAAGTGTATCAACACATTTCAGTTTCTGGCACTGACAGACATGTTGCATTTGATAACTATAATGATCAATACTCATAAGCTCAGTTAAAAGAAATGTTTTCTACACTGTGTGTTTGTATGCATGTGTGTGCATGTAAGAAGACTGTAAGCAATTTAGCTTACAAGTACATTTGTATTAAAGAAACAAGAAAGGGTAATGTATTAAATCTAGCTTCATGAAATAATTGTTTTTGCTTCAATACAAAATGTGAAAGTCTTATGAAGAAACTCTTTTGTCTTTAATAGTTTTTAACAGGGTTCAGCACAACTTTAAACACCCTTTACATACCATGATATTTGTGTTTCAATTTCAGAGCAACACACTTCAATCCAATGGCCATTTTAATACTTTTATAATAAACTCACAAGCAGTTGGGCCAAGCATCCAAGCTTTTTATAAACCACTTATTTGTTTTTGTCAAATAAGGCAGAATCATATACACATAAAATCAGATATCTGGTTTCAGGTTTATGCTGATATCAAAGAGAATCAATAGGAAGGCAAGGGGCTGACATTTCATTTTCTAAGAAGTGATCCAGTGAAGTCCAATTACTAGAGTATTTTCATCTGACTTCAGAGGTGGTAATTTAAATAAAATAAAAATGAGGAAGTGGAGTAGGAATCATCTTAGATAAAGTCAACAGGGACAATTCTCTAAGGTGCTGACTTGTAATTAGAAATCCAAAGCATCTTAGTATCAATCCTGTCTTAAATAATAAGGCAATCAATAAAAGCAGGGGGGAATTCAAGTCACCAGGCTCAGCAACACTATTTTCTGTTGGAATAGCTTTTAATAAAGCTATCTCTCTGCTGCATTTTCATAAATTATTTTTCTCTTATCAGCATGGAAGCTGGGGAAACAGCTAAACACCTACTGAAACCCATTACAGTGATGACTAGTGCTCAGTTTTTATAACTGCATGGGTTATATAACTGCTTTTTTTAAAAAAAGCTGGGGGGGGGAAACAAATAAGAAGTATATAAGAATACATTTGATCATATACATTAGAAAGTATATGATCTTATTCACATAATCCTGGATTATATCATCCAGTTTAGCTTCTTATTTTCAGATGAGTTTATGAGAAGACTAGAAGCAGATCATGACACTAAAAAGGTTTTTTAGTATCTTAGTGTTCCAACAGAAAATATTCAGAAATAAAGCTTGAGTCACACAGCATATGGACCAGGAAATGATATGTTAACTAGATCTGGATCTTGACCTTTCTCAATACAGTATGAATAATATAGCCTTCTGTTTTACTTACTGACTCTGGAGCAACATCCCCCACACCCCAAGAAAAGAGATAACCAGTGCCAAGCACTAAAACTTAAAATTTGTTGTCTTGAGCCAGGGTACTTTTATGGTCATTAGAATCATAATACAATCTTAGAAATCCTTCAGTAGCCTGGAGCCAAACATATTCATTCAATCTAGGAAAGTATTATACATGCATACTCTATTACTATTATTATTTTGAAGGATGGGGGGAAGCGATGGCTTTATCAATCCTTTTCATTGAAATGAAACAGGACATCTGTTGGAATTAATATCCTCTAATGAACAATGGAACATATGGGGCAGGGAACAGGCTGCTATTGGAAATTACTTCTGCAGTATAGCATAGTAATCTTTAGGGGTATGCAAAATGTTTTGAATTTGAACCATTTCAAATTTGAAACAATTCATCTTGACTTCAAAATGTCCTGCTTCAAAGAGAAACAGCTGTTTCAAGTGTGAAATAGGCTGTTTCCCTTAGAAGTGTTCTGAATTTGAAACAGAATGCTTTACTTCTGGAACAGAGATGTTTTCTTCTTGAAACATTTACACAATGGTTCAGAGAAGCCTATTCTGCATTGGAAAATAGTAGTTTTGCACTCGTAGCAGGGTGTTTCCAATTTAAACCAGAGTGAATTTCAAGCACTATGTACACCTCCAATTTTTATTTCTACAGTTTATGCATCATATATCACAGTTTTAAAACCTCAGTTTTCCCCCTCTGTTGAGTGGACTACTGGGAAAAGGGCAGGAAAATCTTGCCAGAGGTAGAATAGCTTCGTAAGCACTTTTAAAACGAGGGCAAGAGCCACATAAAATTCAGTAATAGGCTATCCAACCTTGTTTTAATCCTATCTAAATTCATATTTGACATTAAATAAGAGGATATCAGAAGAGTAGCACCACACTGTGAATTATTTGAAGCATCTTTATATTTTATTTTATTGTTTAATATTTATCATTAATTTTTGTATGGATTCCTACAAACTACTAAATAATAGATTCACACATTTTTATTCGGCCATGGAATGGGAAGAAAAGGAAGAAAAAAATAAAATCTGGTAATTTGAGAAACACTTTTAGTATAATCTGAATAAAATGATATATATAGTATATTGTCTAAATGATTTGTTCCAATTCCTTTGTACTAAAAGAATAAATGGTATACATTTCCTTATTAATATAATATACTATATTATTAATATTACAGTACTCATCTTCATTTGGGAAGACAAGTGCAGAAAAATAAAGAAACATATAATAAAATATATTCCCCACCTTCCCCTATAAAATAATTATAAATATTTAATTAAAAAAATAAATAAATCTGGAAATGCAGAAAAGCATGGGAATTAGAATCAGCCATTGTTTGTCACATTGTTTACAATCTTAAAAATTGTGAGAGATTCCGTCACTTTAGTAGTTGTTCAATAGTGATTAAAGAATGACATAAGGCTACATAGGCGGGTTTTTTAATTTTAGTATCGGGACTTCATTTTCTTGGAAGTAAGATGAATGGGTGAAATACTGGCAATGGAGATTCTAAAGCCATGATGGCGAACCTATGGCACCCGTGCCACAGGTGGCATGCAGAGCCATATATGAAGGCATGTGAGGCGTTGCCCTATGTCAGCAGATTTTTGGCCTTTCAGAGGGCGGGGGAGGCCGTTTTCGCCATCCTCAGGCTTCAAGAAAGCCTCCAGAGCCTGTGGCAAAAAACAGCCCAACGGTCCTATCAGAAGTCCAGAGTCTTCAGTGAGACCTGTGTGCATGCGCCAGGGGGGCAGCATGGGGGTTGGTGGTTGTTGTACGTGGATGTGTGGGGGGAGGGCATTGCATTATGGGTGTGGGCACATGTACACGTGCTTTTGCATGCCCCCTTTTGGCACTCGAGCAAAACAAGGTTCACCATCACTTCTCTAAAGCAACAGAAGCAAAACATGAAAAATACCACTTTTTTGTATACATCAAACCTTCATTTTAAAAGAAACATAGAAAATTGACTGCAGAAAAAGACCTGATGGTACAGCAAATCTGCTGTTTGAGGTTTTTTGATTTTTTAAAATTTGTGTTTATTTTTAATTTTTATTTATTTTTATTTTACTTTTTATTTATTAATTAATCTTTGTTGAACGTTCTACCTGTCTTCCTACTGCTTCCCTATATCATTCTCTCACTTCTCTCCAGCCAGATTGCCTGGTAAGAAACAGATAAATCTTTCCAGAGGTCTTCTTCTACTTTCCTCATCATTCCATTAAATTCCTTCTGTATAATTTTTTTAAAACTTAGGGAAGATTTCCCCCCCAACTTCCACTGTACAATCCTGTTCTTTCCATATCTTCTTTCTCTGTCCCTACAAATTTTCCACCAGTAGTTGAAACTAAATCAAGAGAATGATCATGTCTTTCTTATTGCAAAAGAAAAAGAACCTATTTGTCTGCCAGCCCTAAACCCAATGGTGGGATTCAGCCAGTTTGCACCTATTTGGGAGAACTGATTGTTAACTTTCTAAGCAGTTCAGAGAACCGGTTCTTGGAAGAAATCTTATTTCGTTTTTTCCACTTTATAGGGCTCATCCTGTAAGGAAGGCAGGAAGGAAACATGCTAGTATTGTTTCTAGCCTAATCTTTATTGCCGTCTTACAGAAACTGTCTCTCTGGTTAGCCCTTATTACATTATAACAGCTAAGGCAATGTGCGCATAGACATGAGTGATGGTGAGTTGGCCACGCCCACACAGTCACATGATCATCGAGCCACACCTACCCAGCTGCTTATTAGGGCAGACAACCGGTTGTTAAATTATTTGAATCCCACCACTGTCTAAACCCCTTTCACTTATAGTTCTAAATATGCCATGACCATTTCAAAGAAATGTTTTTTTTTAATCTAACATTTTCTTTGCCCAGGAAGAAAGTAAGATAATTTATGCTTTGGGGGGAAAAAAGCTTTTACCTGTGAAAGTGTGAGTAAGAGCTTTCTTTTCCAGGACTATTAATTTAATCTGGCTGGTATACCCACTATGGAATAGTGTGTTCCTCACATCTAACAACAGCTGATGTGGTCAAATGCAGAAGTGATTAGAAAATCAAACAGGCATTCTTTTTTCCGGGTATAAGCTCAAATACAGCAGCTTGTTTCATTCCATCTCCCCAGAACCCCTCCTCTGGTGTGGCACTCTTAGCACAGAACTCATCAACCCAGAATACTGCATTCATTAAAGTCTACATCAAATTACAGTCTGTCTTCAGATCTCATGTTGCTAGCTTGCATCTTAAAACCTCCCACCACCACCCCCATAGCTAGAATTGGTTTTGCATCTGAACAGCAAATAATTCTAGAACAATTACCATTACATTACATGCTGCTGTAGTACTGATGCTGAGAAGATCAAAGCAACACAGGAGAAGTCTTGTGATGCAAATGCAGCATTTATGATGCTAATCAAAGAATTTAGCCTTGCTTCAAGGAGGCAAAAAGCTCCCACATGAAAGAAAAGGGGAAAGAAGGGGAGCTTAAACCCTTACCTCCTACTGATGACAAAGGCAGCAATGAGAATGACCACGAGGACAACACTGCCAGCCACTGAGACCAGAAGGACAGTGGGATTGGTGCCTTCCCCAATGATGGGAGAAGGAACTAGAAAAAAACACACCAACATTTGTTAAGATTCTGTAGTTATGTCACAGATAGGAATAGCACAGGATCAGACAGTGAGGTATACATAGTTTATGTGAAGATGAAGACAGTTCATCTTTGTCAGACTTTGTCCAGAATTATTCTGTCACCTTTTCAGTAGAGATATTCATTTGTAATTCTTTTCTAGGAAAGCCCTAATTAGTAAAAGACACTATGCTCCATAATGAATTTTGGGAAAACTCTTCAGTTTTCTCCCTTCACTTTTACTCTTGAGAATATAATGCCTGATTTAGTGCCTGTTGAGCTGTTTCCCTTTTTATTTAAATTAAAATGGACCAGATGCTCATTCCTTGACTATGAGCAAGAGGAAGACTCAAACAGAACAAGATGTTTTCCACTGTCTTTAGCGACATAGAGCACTTCACATTCTCACATGCTCTGCTTGAGGGTTGTTAACACTGAACAGCACAACCTGAAATGATTAAAATTTATCCATGCAATGAACATGAAACATCTAATCTCCCCTGTTATTTCAAGAAGTAACTATGGTTTTTTTACCATTTGCCCAACAGACACACACATGCACAATATTGACATTTTATTTCTAAAATGAATCAAAGAAGAGAAAAGAATAGCTAGATCTAAACACAGTCCCTCATTATATTGAACAAAGTTTTCCTCTTTGGCCAAGAAAGGCAGCAGACTGGCAGTTGGACTTGATTGTCTGATTGTTAGCGAATGAACTGGAATAGGAAGAAAGTGAAGATTCAAAGCTGTTAGCTATTGGCTCATCTAGCATGATTACTTCATGGGAAAAAGTTCTCTAGGATTCCATATATTCTCATTCCTAAATGTACTATACACCAGAGAAAGCCCAAGATATATTGACGCCTGTAGTCAAGAACAAGTTGACAACCTCATCTATCCAACATGTATGCAAATTAACTGGACTGACAATTCATAAATGATTCATTATTGTTTTATGGAGATGTACATATGCACAGTATACCAAAATCAGGAATGTTCAAAAGTTCTGTATCAAACAAGTACAGACATATTTAGAAAAAACAAAAACAATTCTTACATTAATATAATTCATAATGTCTATGGGGCCTGACTTTTAGTATACTTTGCAAATCTACCATTAGTCAATAAATTGAATAGCAAAAAGAATATATTTTTTCTCATTAAAATATTAAAGACAGTTTACCTGTAATATAAAGATAACAATGAATGTAAGTAGAGAGATTATGCTGTTGTTTTATTTCCTCTCTTTTGCTTCTGGCATTCTAAATCTATGAAATCAAGTTTACACTGGTGTTTGGAAGTCTCAAATCCTGAAAACTTCCAAACACAAATGACTCAATATAATCCAAGGACCTATTTCTCTTTTCACAAAAAAGTAGATATGGGGATGTTGAAATTAAAGATCTATATTTCCATCTCTATGTTAGTAACATGCTTCTTTTTTCCTCCTCTTTTTTCATTGCTGGAAAAGGTTTCTTGAGTATAATATGGACAGAGTAAAGGAAACAACATCCTTGCATTTCAGGTGCACACAAAAGATCACGCTTACAATTGGAAGCGTGAAAGCAAATAAAAACAACAAAACACATGAACACAGCATCCTTTTGTTTTCTTACGGTAGTCAAAGCTTGGTAATGAATTCCAAACCAACACCAACAAATCATTCATATTCAACTCAAGTGCATACAATATACTTTTGAAACAGTGACAAGGGAAAATGCCTCCATTACCCCAGTGAGAGATCTATTGTTATTACCTGTGTTGGTTGTGAATTCAAATGGTCCACTGAAGTCTCCATATCCAGCTGCTGTCCTTGCTCGCACATGAAAGACATATGAAGTCAAAGGATTCAAGCCCTTGATATCGGTATTTCTGGTTGCTGTTTTCACAATGCGATAGCTACGCTCATTTTGGTCCTAGCAAAGAGACAGAAAAATAGAAAGGAGGAGGGAAGTGAGTAAAGAGGTCCCCTGAAGGTCTTGGATCTTTGTATTTTACTTATCAGGAAATATAGTCACGTTTAGATAATGAATGCGATTTTTCTTTTAGTTGTTTCTATTATTAGCTTTAATGACATGAGTGTTATGGACTTTTATATTTTGTCAGATGATTTTTCTTGTGTGAAAAAGCAAAGAGGATATCTATAATTTAAGGTCTGCTGAGAAAAAAGGCAAGAAAGAAATTTTTGGTAAAATAACAAAGACATTGTTATTCTCCTCCTGATGATCTAACGATGTTTTATTTCTAGTAGTCTTTTCACACATTATCCCTTTTCCTTTGCAGTTTAGAACTATAAGTCCTAAAATAACTAAAGGGATGGCTGCCAATCTTCTCCAACTTTATTCTGCTTTTCTGCCTGGCAAATATATTAAGAAAAAAAAATACTGTAATCTTGTTCCAGGGAAAATCAACAAGTCATTTTTGATACAATTAGGAAAGGAAATAAAGGGATTATATTAAAAGAAATGTAAAGAGAAACAGAAGGAAAACGCAATTGTTCATTTTGCAGACAACCTTGAGAGGAAATAGATCTTTTTATAGTTCTGAAATGGAGGAGCAACAAATTATATTATAGAAATAACAATTCTGCACAATTTAGAAGAGGTGAAGAATGTAATTTTCTTTTTCTTGTTTCCTATTAAAATTTATTAAACCCCCACTATCATTCAGGGCAAAATCTATCAGCTCATACAGAGTTCATTATTATTACGGTGCTATATACTTCATTATTACACATCTGTCTCTGTTGTAAGGCTAATGTTCCACTGCTTCTCTGTTCTATTGATTCTCATTACAAATAGCCTTATTAGGATCAGACAGTTCCTAGAAAAAGAAAAAAATGCCAGCACTATTACCCTGTAAGGAAAAAATATATGCAAGTTGTTATTCAGTTCCTCCTTAGATATACAAACTGTCAAAATGGGTATGATTATAAAACCATTTTTTCGTAATGAAGTCCTTTTATGTGATGATAACTGTGGGCTTATTTAGTTCAGGGATCAAACATTATGATGAAATGGGATTTATCCATAATGAATAATAATACCTTTTCGTAGTATTTGACTTCGTATTCCAAGATGACTCCATTTGGCCGGTCAGGTTCAAGCCAAGCCAATGCCACACTGTGCCTTGTTATTTCCTTAGCTTGGATCAAAGCAATTTGAGAAGGAGCTGCCAATAAAGAGAGATTGGGAAATGTCAGACAATGTTGTCAGAAGAAGTCAAAGTGTTGAATGATGTTGGAATGTTTGGATTTTTTTTAGCACACACATATATCTTGAACATATCAAATAATACAACTCAGAACAGTTCTAGCTTTAGGCATATTGGCATGACTGGCAGATTATTAACATAGTATTTATGCACTAAATTATAGTATAAACCCCTGGGCTTTGATGGCTCCTCCTTTTTTGTTATGCTGATTTTATGGCCTTATGCCAACTCTCTTTTAATACAAGTATTTTAATGAAGTCTTTCAACTATTCTGGCAAAGGAAAATAATGAAATATTGTTGAATGACATCAGCAGTACAGTTTAATTGATTAATTATATCTGCTGATTATATCAGGAAAATGAAACTAGCAAAAGCATCTATACTGTGTGGAAGGATTAAGTGATATCAAACACATAAGATAATAGGTTGGGGAGATAGAGATTTTTTCCCTCTAAATCAAGCATGATTTCAAATAATCTTTTCTCCAATGATGTGTGGGTGTCCTTTTCACTGTTACTCTATCTTCTGCCTAGAGAAATTGAGGAAATAGCAGGAAAATCTAATGCCAATAAAAACATTAGACCCTATAACTGACACTTGCACATCCTCATGGAAGAGCAAATGGATAAGTAACATGTCATGAATTATGATATCATCATACAAATGGTGAAAACTATGTAAGTATTTTAATCATGATACATCTGATGCAGATTACATAATGTATCATGCTACAAATGATGGCATTGTGGCTTTTATTCAGAACAATTTTATATGACCTAAATGTTTCCCTTCCCTCATATTAACTAGCCAGGTCTTCTAAAATTTTGCTGGGACCCTTCTCACACTCTGTGCCATTGTCAGGCAAGTGGAATAATCAGAAATGTCAAGAAAATTATGTTATAGAATCCTTGACTCCTTTGCCTAGACAAAAGGTTATGAAGTCAGTTTTCTCTTTAAAATGATTTTTTAAGCAACAATATCTCATAGATCTGGTGTAGCAAAACAAGCTATTTTGCTTGCTGTTTGAATTGGCTATATTGATTATATATCTTATGTGGCACTTGGGACAGAGATCATGGAAACAATATGGAAGTAGTCCAAGTATATAAATTTAAAATGGTTTTAGAATCAAGAGGGAACCTGTCTGTTATTAATCAAAAAGTTTTCCACATTATACATATACCTTTTATTTTCACTTTTTTAGATTCTTTCTGGTTTTAGTCTAGCCTAATAAATAGAAGTATCAATTATAATGAACAACATTTCACATACATAAATACAGAACTAAAAGCCGTTCGTATGTAACATCAATTATTCCTTCATTCCCCAACCTATTACTATAAGCGTCAGCTGTTCTGGGCATAAGAGCCAGTTTACTTCCAATCCAGCTGTGGCTCAGCAGGAAACATACTCAATATTTAAAGTTGTATTTCCAGAATTAAAACAGTGGACCTATTTTTCACTGACAAGGACTCTCCTTCCCAGTTCTTAGACCAGTGATGGCGAACCTTTTTCTTCTTGTGTGCCAAAAATGGCAGCACGCGCGCACGCACGCGTGCCAGAATGCAATCCCCCCATGCACACTGCACTGCGCATGCACGCACGTGCCCCCATTGGCCTGTTTTTTGCCATCCAGAGGGTTCAGGAGGTTTCTCTGAAGCCTCCAGAGGGTGAAAAACGGTCCAACGGGACTTCCTTTTTGCCCATTGAGCTGTTTTTCACCCTTT
>JANHFT010000293.1:140783-153339 GCA_032467955.1 Pseudoxenodon macrops | reverse complement strand
AATCACACTTGGCCAATAAAGAATTCTATTCTATTCTATTCTATTCTATTCTATTCTATTCTATTCTATTCTACATGATGGTTACAAAGACTTTTCATTGTACAAAATAATCTTTCATATATGACAGACTGAAGCAAGTATGTTTAACAATAATCCTATTCCTAGCACAAAGACTTTATGCATTAGAATTGTCTAAGTTTTCATATTAACGTATTTGTATGTGAGGTGAAGGAATTTATATATTTATGCAAACATGACCTCTATTTCAGAAGTTTTTTTTTGGTGGTCTGTCTGTACACTTTTATATCTTAACAGTTCCCTATCTATGTTCTTTATTGCTGAAAGAACTGATATAATAATTCCTGAAATTAAGCAGGGAGGATTCCAGTGAAAGACTAAGGACAGATCATTTTTAAAAATTCTGTATTTCATGATAGAAGTGGAATATAAATAAAAAACAAATAATGTTGCTGTGAAATCTTCATTCTTGAATAAATTAAGTCCTTTCTGTTTTGTTACTATTCGTTATTTTTGCAGATTTACTTAATCTTAGAACCCAGAGCCAGTTTATATAGTGATTAAGGCATAAAGGTAAAACTGTGACACCATGAATTCTAGTCCCATTTTAGGCACAAATATGGTTGTGTGATCTTCGGGCACTAACTCTCTGCCCTAGGAAAGAAGCAATGGCAAACCACTTCTGAAAAACCTGGCCAAAGAAACTGCAGGGACTTTTCCAGGCCATCTCCAAGGATTGAACACAATTGAATGGGAGGTAAAACAAATCTCAAACTAGTTAGAATGGTTTTGGTCAGATTTTTCAGTTGTTAAACCTAAAGTATATTTGTATCAGTCTGTTGCCTGCTTCATTATATACACTGAGGATTTTTTTCTATTATTCCAGACTTTACTTCCAGGTTTAGTGTTACAGCTTTCCATAATTTGTATGATACCATTTTTTTTGGGTATGGTGTCGAGAAGATATTGCAAATCATTGTGAAAATGTTCCAATTCAATTTCTTCTTGTGTTGAATTCATATTGGCATCATTTTGTCATTTATGAGGTTTATCTGTGACATCCTTTTATTAATAAGGATTCTGAATTTCTCCTATGATTTGGTTGTCTGCAGTGGAAGATCTGAAGGTTAAAAGTGTACTAATTTCCAGAATGTAAATGTTTAGTCTTGATATTTCAGTTTGGACAATATCAAGTTTGCCTTCATGCATGGTTCTGACATCTCCTATGCCAATTCTATGAATATCTTTGGAGCATCAAAATATATTTTTGTCTTTGGATTAGTACACTTCCTTTCAGCTTTTATTCAGCCACATTGTAAACATATGTATAATTAACAGTTTCATGTGATGCAGAAGCCCCTTAACTACTATAAGGCAGTGTTTCATTGAGGGGTCCAATATAAATAAGAAGACAGATTCAGGGGCACAGAATATGTCAGAAAGCAGAATGGCAAGATTCTTTCAAGTCCTTTCGAGCTATCACAAAACGCTACATATTGATACTAGTTATGGTGATAAACAGTGTGAATTAATCATAAGATTTTACCTGGTTTTTAGAAGAAAGAAAAATTGATCTCAAATATACCAGGAACTAAGAAGATACTCAGTAGAAAAAACAAGGAAAATGGACCATAAAAGATACATTGAGTTTTTAACCATGGTATTAACAGTTCCTTTGAAAAAAATATAGTTGTTTCCAAACGCTAAAAGGTTTAAAAGGGCTTTGTTCATCCTTACAATAAAGTATACCAGCTACATGTTTATGTGCCTCTTAGAGTTGTTTTGATTTACAAGGCTGGCATCATTCTGTTTTGTAACAGAAATGTCCGCAAATTTTATTTTTTTATTTTTTGTAATGCTTAGAGGAAGCTGGTGACATGTGAAAGAAGTGAAGTAAGCGAGCAATTTATAGCACCGGGTAAAGATCAGCTTGTATTTGACTCAAAACATGTGAGACAATGCCTACCCTGTGGAGCTTTGCAGTTTACTGCATTTGCTACTCATCACTCTTAACAAATGCCTTTTGGTTGAAGGGAAAATCACATGTCTCCTACTGCCACTGAAGCTATATCTCTTTGAGCCCATTCCATTCTTAAGACAACTTCTCCCTTCCATGCTGTTGGCATAATTGCAGTCTTTCAAACTTTTAACACAGCATTACAGCAAAAAAGAAAAGGCAGTCTTAATGCTGAAAATATGTCCTACAGAGCAACTGCAAAATATTGCAGATAAATCATTGAGCGTGTAAACTGACAAAAGATTATCCTTACTCACTCCTGATTATTCTAACTGATGAGAATGAGAGTCAATTCAGAATGCACAAATGTTTCTATGTGCTCATTTGGCATCTTGAACTGCAAGGGATTTGAAATGTGACTATCCATTTTCACTGCTGAGCCAGAAATGAAAAATTTCTTCAGCCTCGGCCACAATGTGTAAATATAAGAGATTACAACCAATTACAAAGCAGTTACTGTAATATGCAGTAATGCTGCAATCCACAAAAAGTTAATTTCAACCTAGATACACTGAAATAAATTTAAATAAAAAATTTCAGTACCATTATTGTTTTCAGTAGAAAATAATTTTCTCCTATCCCAGTGCAAATACAGGGTGTGTATGTATGTGAACACACACAAACAAATTACCAAAATTCTCGTGTCTGGACTAGAATTCATAGTCTCCCAGTTTCTAGCCTGATGCCTTAACTACTACACCAAATTGGTTCACTAACACACACACATCACTTTCAGTATAAATGTGTATCAGTTAAAGTTTGTGTGTGTGTATGTGTGTGTGTGTGAGCTATGATTAAGTATAATTATGATGTAGGCTCCTCCTCTTTGATCTGATCTTCCCTGTTCTAGTTCTAAGAGAAGCATTTAGGTGAATTTGATTCAATATTCCATACGATCAAGAAATGTTATTAGAGACCATTGGCAAACAAGCTTCTGCTAGAGCAGAACACTGCAACCATCACAGGAAAAACATACAGTACTTCATAGATTAAGGTGTAAATTTACTCTATAAGGCATGATAAATGGACTTCAAGCTCTGCTACTGGAATGTCATATAAACTTAGTTACTTGCTGAATTGGGAGGTATATAGATGTTAAAATAACATCTTTGCATCTATCGCCACTTTTATTTTACAGAATTCTGAAAATTATTTTTTTATATATAATCTCTCTTACATAGATAGATAAGCAGCAACCAATAGAAAGCCAAGATTAATTAATACCCTAGAATTACCATGTGACAATATGGGTAGCCAATAAGTTTTATAAATAAATAAGTATAAAATAGTTAAAAATATCCTTCCTATAGTACTCTAAGAGAGAGATTAAATATATACTTTAGAATTTTATGATATTTATTTTAATTAGCTGAGTATATATTATTCTTTGCATTAAATTTTAAAAATTCCTGAGCCCTGGGAATGATTATATAAATTAGCTAAACAAAGAAATACATTTTATTTGGTCCTTTTTAGTCAGGGTTCAGGCTTAGAGATGGGACTGAAGCTACACTTTTCAGTCTTGTGGAAAACCTATGGTAGGATCTGGGGTAAGGGTGATCGTCCCTACTAGATCACTCACTGACCTTCAAGAATGCATCAACTATAATTTAAATCTGGATCACTTATATGTGAGCACCGGGAAGCATTATTTTATGTTGGTTTTGTTTTTTCTTCAGCAAACAATCCCTGTCCCTTGTGTAAGTTAGGACAAGTCAAGTCCTTACACCTTCCAATATGAGTTTTTGAGGACTTGAACCTCTGCTCTTTTGTTTAAGATCTAGGTAATAGACCTTTGTTTACTAAGAGTTACTTTGTTTACTTAATATTAATATTAAGAAACATTAGAAAAGATACTTTCTGACATGGAATGAGTTACACTGCTGATATCCAGCTGTATATCTCTACCCTGGGCCAAAGGATATATTATAGGAATTTTGACCCAAGATCTAAAGGCTGAGAGGAATTCAGCAGAGGGTCAGCTCCATCAAAGCAGATCAGAATAGTCTATGTATTTATTTATACTAAACATAATAACTTCATTTATAGTATATTAACTGAACTTACATATTTATATTAACTCCATTTGTTAACCAGTCACACAATTCTAGATGTTGCACACAAAAAGAAAAAGAAAAAAATCCAGCAAAGAGCAGCCTTGTTACGAAAAATAAATTTCATAAACAAATGCTTTGATGTATAAAAATATAATTTAAGGCCTACTGCCTCATCCAGGTCTCGTAAACCTAAGAGGGAATGAGGAACCTTTAGGAGGTCTTCACAAGATTATCAAATTGAATGGAATGAGTTTATTTATGCCTGATTACACTGATGCTGTGACTTAAAGGACTCTAAAAGTAATAACTTGGACTCTGAACTAAGTTTGGAAATTGCAGTTAATAATAAAATCGGAATCCAGTGGTTGTTGATTCAAAATCCATCTATTCTATAATTGCATCACCTGGGTTCTGGATGGTGCTCCCTATTAAAGATCAAACTTGAAATTTGGGGATGGAAGATCAGAAGTTCTGGCAGAAAGAATAGTTAGAACCCAAGAAAATGTCAGTTATGTTTAATGTATGAGTTGCAGCCTTTTTAAAATGAGAAGCACTGACAACAATTACTGAAATTTTCATCACCAGTGACTCAATTATTTACTAGAAAGATTATCATGTGTGCAGGCTATGGAGATGTTATAGCTCTATTTGACAGATTTAGATCTGCAAAAAGTGGTAATTTTGCTGATTCTCCAAACACCATTTACTGTGCTGTACAATAAAGTTTGCATTGGAAGGGGAAGAGCAACACCTGTCTTCTCTCTGAGGGACAGATTCTGAGAGAAAAAAGTTGCTAGTCTCCTCAGCCCCTAAAATCTACAAGCCCAAGTGCAGTTTCTGCCACCCACCCATTTGATCTACAGGTAATCTTTAACTATTCATTATAGAAAAGAGAAGGCTGGACTGACATTCTCATATATGGGTATAATCAGGTCAACTTCCTTCCCTGCTCCTTGAATCGTGAGTCAGTGGAGCAATGCAGGGACTTAGAAACAGGGTATATTTATTTGTACTACACTGCATGGCATTTTAATTAGTAACTCTGTAGATTTAAAATCTCTGAATGGACACACAGGGACAGTTGTGTAGCATAGCTTTTGTGCTCTCCCGCTTGGGAAAAAAAAACCTATTTGAGGACACCAGCAGGGGTTTAATAGAAGCTTTGATAAAAGTTCTCTGAATCCTTTTATTGTTGCTCAACTGCAGACTGGACCCTGGTGTCTTTCAGGCTGTGCTCAGGAGATAACAATTAATTTCACTCAGTTGGGGGAGTTGGCTGGAAAAGATGGTGGCCTCTATGAATATGTGGATTTAAAAGAAAAACTAAGGTTTAATTGCTGCTAAGAACTAAGAATATGTCTGTATAAATAAACCTATAAATAGGTTAAATATACCACATGTAGGTTCTTCTTAGAAAACATTTTGTGACTTTCTGCACAAGAAGCATTTTATAGATGAGAAATGATAAGTAAATGTAAATGGTTAATATACCGTAATGTACTACAATTTTTCAAGCAGATTGCAAAATAAAATCAGGAAAAGATTAAATAACAGAATAATATACTTGTTAATGGTTGTCTTACGAAAATTATCAGAAAGGATTAAAATAGATTTTAAAAAATGTATAATTCTGAACAATGCAATACTGAGTTTCAAATAGAGCAATGTACAAATGATGAATATGTTACTGCTAAAATGTATACAATTTTGTTGAAATATAAGAAGAACAAGTGAAATAATGTATGGTAAAATGGACTAAAATTTTGGCTTCAATATACAAATGAACCAATGGGAAAGTACATGATTGAAAGGACTGAAATTTACATTATGTTCTTACCTTAAAGAGAAATTTTATAAAAATGTTGGTATTTACCACCAGTGAATTGTCTACAATGACTTTAAGGAACTTTTTATCATGTTTGTGCAAGTAGTCCTCAACTTATGTATTAATTAGGACTGGAATTATCATTGTAAGTCATAGCAGGTGTAAGTCAAGTCAGACCCAATTTTAAAGCAATTTTATGATGCTTGTGAAATGAATTACTGTTGTCATTAACTGAATCACACCATTCTTAAGTGAATCTGGCTTTTCTAATGGGCATTTTTTACTGGAAATCAGCTAAATGGGTTGAAACCATGAACACATGAATGCAGGATGTGGCAACCAATCATAAATTAAATTTTAATCATGTGACCATGGAAGTGGTGCAGCAATTGTAACCGTGAGTGCAGGTCATAAGTCACTTTTTCCAAGACTGTCGTAACTCTGAACCATCACTAAATGCTTAAAGAGTAACACACAATTAAAACAGGTATTTTTCCTTTTGGAATTAATGAACAGACAGGAAAGGACTTTGTTTTTATATATCACAAATGCAGCAAGTTTACTCTAAAGTAGAAAAGTTCAACTCTACCCACACTACAAGAATGGTTGTGAAAATGTTGACACTTGCAGACATGGCTATATGCACTTCCTTGATTAGACAAAGACATTATCTCCAGTTGTACCTGACTTGAAACTCCTTATAGATTTTTTGCATGAAACATTTGCATTTATGACTAATGATTTTGATAATTATTTTTAAAAAAATGGATAAAAGAAAAAAGTGAGCTTTTTTGTAATCATAGAGTAAAAGAAAATGTTGTAATCATACTTACATATCTGCAATGGAAATTGGAAGCTTTTTTCTATTTCATCTTTTCTTTCTCCATTTTTGTCTTTTTCTATGTTATCTTTTAAACTTAAGAAAACTTATATGAAAATAGAATAGTCTGACCTTGTGTACCCCTCATGGAATTATAAGAGAGAGGGGGAAGTTCAAAACATACAATGAACTAAGTAAAACAATTATGGAGAGTCATGTTATGGATTTCTTTAAAAGTTTTAAATATATGCTCTCTAACCATCTGGCCTTTTTTAAATAATGAATAGAGACAATACCTGTTTGTAAAATACTATTAGCAGCAGAGTGATAAATGAACTTCATTTTCCACTGAAAACTGTCAAGACTATAATTTAACAGGACAAAATCTGTATTTAAATATTGTAATAATCTCTTTCTACTACAAAGTAGTTTCATTTGCCCAAAGTTGTTCATTGACCTCTAAAGTTGTTGATTTACTGAAGGTGGTAAAAAGCTTTTCTCTGCTTGCTGATTTAGATTTTACTCTCCTTTTGAATACAAATTCATGGAAATGGGTGGTACAAATGCTTTGCCAAGAAGCAGGCAGTTGTTTATATTATTTTTCTCAGTAGAAAGCCTAATCGCTTTAAAATAATAAATTTAACCCCTCCCAATAATAGATTTCCCGTTTTTTGTTTTGTTCTGTGTTGGATGCATGTATGTACATTCCGAGTAGCACGTCCATTGCACATGAATAAAGCTGGTTGCCAAAGGGAAGGGAAGGAGCACATATTTCCTACCACATTACACATTTTCAAGGACATAATTAAATGACCGTGGAAGGAATTTTCAGTTGATCAGCACTATATATCTTTTTACCCAAGCACATGCAATAGACAAATTTTAGTTAACCATTTTGTTCTGTAGCATTTAAGCAGATCAAGGCTACAGCTCTTCTATTCTCTGAATCTTTTACTATTTTTAACTTCCCAACATTACTCATTTTTTATTTAAATTGTTGCACAGATAATTATAGATCATAAAAACATTAAAGAAAAGTTAAATTGTAAACTATAGGTTGAATAGTTGCTATATGTTTGCTATGTAGCACTTAATGTACTTAAAATACTGGAGGTTATGGTGGGTTTCAAGTCACAGATATAACTTCAATTTTAACTACATTATATCTTCAGAAAAAAAATCTATACTGCATCAGTTGTCACCCAGGTCAATAAGAATCATGTCAGATGTTACTGTTCCTGGTCATCTGTGAACAAATGACAACAGGATTCAGGAACAATGGCTGGAAAACCAGAGCCTAATCCTGTTGTTGGAAGAACGACAACCACAGACAAGACAAACGTGTATTGTAAATCACACCATTATGGTCTATTATTATAAATCAGAACCAACCAAGTAGGGATACTTCAAACAAATATTTGTAATGATTCACTAAAACATCTGTAAAAATATGATGTACCACTAATAAAAATTTCATAGGGACATAAAGTTGAAAAAATAGTTGAAATTGAGCAGGTTAAAATATTGTGGAATTTCCAAATGCAAACTGATAAAACTCTTGGTCATAATACACCAGATTAAACCGTGGATAAAAAAAGAAAAGTGTACAGAATTGTTGTGGCAATACCAGAATTGATGAAATAGATAACGTATTGGAGATCATAAATATCAAAATCTGATAATCAAAACTGAAAGATGATTGCAAAACACAGCTATGTAATCCAGTGGCTATCAGCACATGGAGTGTCATACCAAAACATTTTGGATAGCAGTTAGAAAATCTGCACATTGACAAAATTTCCATCTGTCAATTACAAAAGGCCACACTGCTTGGATCAGCACATATGCTACAATGATACATTACAACATACAATGTCCTTGGAAACAAGTCAATATGAATGAAGGCCAATACCAACTAAAAAAATTGATAACTGTAATTTCAAATTGTTGTCTATGTAATAATAATAACAGCCAAAAAGCTCTTGACCCTAAAATGAAAATGATTTAAGAAATTCCTGAATTTTCCTCCAGGTTAATCTCATCTTCCAGCAATAAAGGAAGAAGAGAATTAACACTTCCTCAAATTTCACCACCATCTGCTACAGAAAATAGTATACACTCATTAAATGGATTGCTTTGGTAAGCAGAACAATGTCTTCATTACAATATAAATAAGATTGCATATTATCAGTTATTTGGGTGTGTCTGGATTAAATATTTATCTAATTTTTAAAACTTGTCTCTCCCCATCCCCATAATTTTAATCAGCCAGAATAAAGAGACCAAACAACCTGGCATTTCTAAGAGACAGTCATAAACTGAAATAATTCTAAAATCCCAGGAATTTATACAACATTGTTCACTCTAATTTCTCCTTTCCCAAATCAAGTAAGAATGGCACAGGGAGAAAGGGTTATTGTATTAAAGACACAGCTTGGATTCACACAGTGCATTAAGTCATAATGTGTTGTTTGGTTTTGGCCTGATATCAGTGCAGCCATTCAATGTAGTTTGTGAAAAAAATACTTATGGATTAGTGCAACGTGTGACCTCATCCTTTGTGATTTATTCATCTAACAATGATTTAAAAATCATGTCTCAGCATCCATGCTATGTATGTGAATGAAGCATGCAATGTACTGCATAAAGCAAAGTCATATTTCCTGGATTTTTGTTTTGCTTCAAAGTATCATATTTAAAAATTTCCATTGATACCTCTTTTTTGCCAAGTAAATGTGTTTTTGTTCTTTTTGGAACAAGACACCATACAGTTACATTCTTATCAAGCAAGACAAAAACCAACTGGCAGATGGAAGCTCACAAGTACAGGAAATAGAATTCCCAAAGGACTTAGCTTTAGTCTTTACAGTTAAGTCCAACCAAAAATAAGAATGACCTTGGCTCTTCCAACATTGAGAACTCTACATAATACTCATTAGTCAACTTGATTTCCTGTTACTGATTTCCTTACACATGCTAAACCAAACATTCACTCAAGAAAGCCAAGAGAAACAAGCATGCACTGGCTTTCCTAATGAATAAATAAAACATCAGGTTATTGACATTTAAACATTATATCTTACTTTCTTTTTCTTTTTAAATGTATCTACCTCGTTTACAGAGTAAATGGATAAAAAAAGAAATTATACACTAATTTAAATAAGTAGATATTTAATTAAAGAGACTCATGTAGGCCCTCTGCATATTCTCAATTATTTCACAAGCTAGAAAAAATATATTTTATTTTTAAGCACAAAAATGTGTACATACTTTTACAACTACTTATTTAAATTCTCCACCTGCATTTCACTGAGAGGAGGAGAGAGGAGTATATGTGTAGATATGTGTTTATGAAACAGTTGGAAATAAACAAGATGGTTAATAGAAAGGTAAACAACTTAGCATACTGTAGTTGGTTTGGTAGATTTTTCTTTAGTACCTGAATTCAAATTAAAGGCCATCGGATGCCTTTGATGCTGGTGCAATTACCATCATTACCACTGAAAGCAGCACTCATGGCATGACATAGTCATAGATCCCCATTTTTTATATTTTTTAAAATATATGCCATATATTAAATATATATGGCATATATATAGAACACATAGAACCTTCTATCCTTTTCTTGAACGTGATGTGCAGGGTGATGCAATACACATGATATTCTAACCAATATCTGAAGGGAAGCAGGGATTTCTGGGGGGGGAAACCAAAATATTAATAAATAATATGTTCTTTTCATAGAATTTTCCTGTGTTTGTGACCTACATGGAAGTAATAATCACCCTAGGTGTTTTGATTATTCAGAATATATACAAAAACCTATAAGAACAACAGCTTCTTTTGATCCTCCTTCTTTCCCATTCAACATTGTGCTTTAATTAAGATAATCAAAGTGGAATTCTACTTGCCTTTGTTTATAACATCCTTCAATGTTTACTATTGGCACTGCTTCCAGAAGTTTGATGCTAATGAAGTAAAATCAAATAAACATGTACTATGTTTCTCTAAAACACAACACACCCCAAAAAGAAGACCCAGTCCTGTTTTGTGCGAATGTGTTAAAATTAAGCTCTACCCCCAAAATTTGGCCCTACTTAAGTGTATGCACAGCCAGGTTTGCCGGAATGGATGATAGCAGGCTTTTTTGGGTGGACAGCTACTGTTAGCTGGAATGACCATTACATGTAGGCAAGGGTGTGTGGTGCGTGTGGGTCACATCTCTCGCTCTTTTTGACTGTGAAAGAAACAGCTTGATGGCCAGGCAAGGCGCATTGGACGAGTGGGTCACTCCTGTTGGCCATGAAAGAAGTGGCCAAGTGGCCAGGCAAGGTGTGTAGGACACGAGGGTTGCTCCTTTCAGCCACAAAAGAAGTGGCACATGGGGGGGAAATTAAGACATCCCTGGAAAAGGAGGCCTAGCCGTTTTTTTGGGTGTCAAAAGAAAATAAGACTTGGTGGTATTTTCAATTTTCAAATGGTAGCTAGTAGAAATATGTGTTCATTTTATACTTCTGTGGCATTATGGTTCATATCTGGCATGACAGAAAATTGAGGAAAAAGTTAAAATATATGTTTACAGAACAAGAATGATTTTCTTATGCAGGTATTTACTGGGTAGTGGATAAGAAAACTAAGAAAATAATCTACAAATCTCAATTTGTCTAAAATAAAGGTTTGCAACAGGCAGGCTGACAGCTAGACACATTGAAAAAAAAGAAAGTAGGGTGAAGGGAATCATCCAGAATTGAATATCTTCATACAAAAGATATTTTTTCTGACTAAAGCTGCAATTTTAAAATATCTTTAGCTAAGTGCTGTGAGGTAAAAGTCAGTTTATTTATTTATAGACCTTTTCCTCTTAACAAATATTTCCGCAATCTACTTCAATAGTGTGACTAGCTTAAAAAATACTAAAGTTAACCTAACCAGATAACAAATGAAAAAAATGACTTATATATCTGTTTAAAAATTTAAAATTTAGAAGAACACAGACTGCCAACAAAACAGGAGATAAGACTAGAATATCTTGAAATTTTCTAATGTTCATTTGTATGTTTCAACTGATTCCCCATTGAAACCAATATATTAATGTAATACATAGGGGAATTGTTTTCCATTCTTGCATTGTGTTTTACAATGTCTTATCAAAAACTTAAAAGGTAGGACAAAAAAATTGTATGCTTAACCAACCACTGAAGTTAAAGAACTGAAAGAACTTTAAAAACATTTAGATTAGAAAATCTAATCAGACTAATAAATCATAAGCATACAATCTTACTACTCAAAATATGTACCGTGTTTCCCCGAAAATACGACCTGTCCCGATAATAAGCCGAATTGGGCTTTTCGGCACATGGGCTAAAATAAGCCCCCCCCAAACATAAGCCCCCCCAATTACTTTATGGGGAAAGGGGCGGACATTCCCCACACACCCTTACCGAGGCGTTCTTGCATTGCCCGCCTCGGAAGAAGTGCAGGGAGGCGGATCCCAGGGCAGGAGGCTGGGGGGGGGGCTCTTCTCCCGCCGCAGCAACTCCGGAGACTCGGTACCTGCGTCGCCTCCTTGCAGGCATGAGCGCTTTTTGAATGGGAAGCCGCGCCGCGCAGTTTAACTCCCCCGTCCGCTTGACTGGCGTGAATGGGAAGCCGCGTGAGTCAAGCGGACGGGGGAGTTAAAGTGCGCAGTGCGGCTTCCCGTTCAAAAGGCATTCGTGTCTGCAAGGATCCAGACACGAATGCCTCGCGTGGGGGGGTTGGGGGTGGCAGGTGGGAGAGGAGATGGGTCGGGATGGGGCTGCACGCGACAGGCTCACGTT
>JANHFT010000293.1:108438-129956 GCA_032467955.1 Pseudoxenodon macrops | reverse complement strand
CGATAATAAGGCCAAGGCCATATTTCGGGGTTCAAAAGAAAATAAGACCCTGTCTTATTTTCGGGGAAACACGGTATTGGGAGTGAATTTCTCATTAAAGATTACTCTTTCTTTAATTTACTCTTTACTTTAGTCTTACTTACTTTGTTCATCCTTGAACACTGGCCTTATATGCTTTTATAAGGGACACAACTGGGTACACTAAGTGCAGAAGTCACTTAAAATATCAACCATCAAGTTCTTTCTATACTTTCTAGAGTATGTGCAAACCATCAGTATTGTAAACCAAAGAAATGATCAATCTACAAAGCATATTTGATCAGATGCTGAAAATGTCACTCTAATCCAAGGCCCAAGAAAAAAGACAGGTTTTCAATGTTTTAAAGTTGAGGACGAGAGACTATATTGTTTACTGATACAGAAGGCCTACTTCCTGCATCCCCATCCCCATAGTGACACTATGTAATCAACAAGACCTGTCGAATGAGCAAGTCTTTACCCAGGATGGGTAAAACTATAAAAGCCTGGCAATCTGACACAGCTGACCTTTTGTGATGAAGAGTTTTAGGAGGCGCTCCTTAAATTGTATCCAGAAGCAAATAGTTGGTCTAATCCAGTGGTGGGATTCTGCCAGTTCGCACCTATTCGGGAGAACCGGTTGTTAACATTCTAAGCAGTTTGGAGAAGAAATCTTATTTTGTTTTTTTTCCAATTTACAGGGCTCATCCTGTAAGTAAGGCAGGAAGGAAACATTCTGGTGTTGTTTCTAGCCTAATCTTTATGCCCTGCTTACAGAAACTGCCTCTCTGGTTAACCCTTATTACATTGTAACAGCTAAGGCGAAGCGACCATTGGCATAAGTGACATTGAGTTGACCATGCCCAAACAGTCACATGACCACTGAGCCATCCCTACCAAGCTGGTTATCAGGGCAGAGAACCGGTTATTTGAATCCCACAACTGGTATAATCTAATAAATGATGACTAAAGAAACATTAATCCTAAACTGACCTAGCATTTAGAAGCAGCAACAAGAGCAACTAGAGTTATATTTGAAATGTAAATTCTCAAATAGCCAAAACATTGCTTCAATATCAAAGATATAGAAGTTGAAAGTTTAAGAAAAAATAGAAGAGCTGAGAAATATAAATCCAAGGCGAGAGAATCTTTGCTGGTGTTTTTGCTTTTTATACTTAAATGAAGACTGGATATTACCAGTAGAAGCAAAATGTTGATTATGGTAGAAAATCAACAGAAAAGCGGAGAAAACAGGACAATAAGTGTGAATTTGTACAAAGAAAGACTCTATTCAAAATCTATGCAGGATTAGTTTGGTTGATACTTGGGACAGAGGATGACCAAGAATGTTACATTCATAAGTAAATCTCAGAAAGCAATAAAGATAAATCATTTCTGTGTTGAAGCCAAGAAAATTATATAGGCATGTTCATGATGTCACCTGTAAGTTTTTAATTTTTTGAAGGATTTTTTTCTTATTGTCCACTTGATCTACAAAAGAGATGTAACCTTTACTCCTTAAAACACTCAGATCTTTATAAAATAAGCAATGTAACTGATGAAAGTCTTGCAAGAGTTGCACATGAAATCTTATGAATTTATTGGTTGGCTAGTGGGAGGGAGGGAGGGAGGGAGGGAGCGCTAACATTATCACAAGAGATTATACAATAGCAACCAGAGATAGAAAAAATGTACATAAAACCAGGCTTACAAAAAAGTTGACTAGAAGAGTTTCCAAAGGGGGAGGGGATCATTAGGAAATTCAAATCCTGCTCAGATTGTAAAACCATACTATTCTATCTAATTTACTTTGTCTACTAATAGTGAATTAAATTACAGATAAACCTACTATAAGCATTGGTTTGTATGTTTAGAATTTATTGAAATGGGGAAAATCACAGAAAGCTACATAAAAGAAAATATACTCAATATCATTTCAAGGCTCTTCTTGTAATAAGCTTGTTTACTTATGGTTTCTGTGTGCTCACCACACATTGTGCAAGTAGGGTTTCTGAAATTGGATGTAAAAGGTGGGTTAAATGAAATGAAGCTGGATCTTATGCAAAAGTTAACGAAAAATACCCCACTTGTTTTTTATATATACACAACAATGGCTTCATGAAAATTCCTAGGGTCCATTTGCACATAATATTTAGACTTCTGTCTAGAGCCCTTGACCTTGGAAACAAGGTAAGGGCCATTCACATTTTCACAACAGAGTCACTCAAGCACTTGTAGAATCCATGCTGAGCTTCACTGTAGATTGCCCATCATTTCATTATGCTTCATTATGCTGATAACTGTCAGAAAGCATTAGAAGCAGAGGTTTTGAGTAATGGGACTGAAATGGTAATTTAAAAACAATATCCTTTCTAGGGGATATAAACAGTGAGCTACATTTAGCTATAAAAAGGCAAACCAACTTAAATTATACCCTCAGTTTATAGGGAGGTCCTTTTTCAATTCCACAACAATCTGAAGCGAACATAGAGGTTTTAGAAAGAGACACTAATTTTCTACAGCTTTTGAAAATGTGGAGTCTTTAACCTAAGTTCCCTTTTGCGAAGGATTTTACAGGGAGATTATTTTATAATGTCAATCAATTGCTCTTTGTTTGGATAGCCCAAGAGACCAAATTATTTGATATCATTTACAAAGAGACAGATTTACATTAGGCTTTCAAGATAGGTAGACAATATTAATTACCTTGACCTCATTGAGATTAATATGTTTGATCAAATAAGTATCTCTCCTACCGTATATGCTAACATAACTCAAAGATAGACAGATATGACATAAATAGAAAGAAATAATATTTGAGTGATTTTTTTAAAAATTGCTGGTATACTGTTTTTATGATTTTTATTATTGATGTTATTCTTTGCTTTAGAAATTACCAGAATCAAATTTCATGAAAATAAATTAACAAAATAAGTCATCAAGATAAATAAAAATATCATTTTAAAATTGATTTTAAATGTATACATTCTTATTTAGAGAAATACTGCATTTTCTAGAGATGAGTAATTTTGAAAACAACTGAAAGACCAACCCTTTGTAATAAAGCAAAATATGTAAAATTACATACATATTGTTCTTCAATGTCATATTTTATCAATTTATTATACTTTGCCCTTCAACTTATTTATCTGTGCTTCTGGCAATCAGCATTCTATTCTGACAATTCTGAGTAGTTAATTAGGCTAGAATAATAACTTGCTGGTCATTCCAGTTTTATCTATCAACATATATGTTTCAGCTATCCATCTGCTAAATTAATATCTGTAAGCTTGGAGATATTTTCTTCCTATCACTTATGTGTAGGCTTCTTATGAGCTGTTAAAGCCATGTTCATATCTTAGTGTACAAGCGATGTGAATATATGCCACAATTCTGTAAGTATGTACATCAGAATGCCAGGCTCAAATAGAAGCTATTTAGTATATCCAAAATGCCTACAATATAATATTTTCTATGAAGAGGAATTCGTTGGACAAAAGATCTGAAGCCAGTGTGTATCATCCTACAATTGATGCCTAGAAGAGGGTGTGTGATTAGAATTGCAAGAAGGGAACACTGCCAAGCTAACCCTGATAACTAAACGATCCACAGAATAGGGGTCAGTGAGTTCCATTTATTTAGTGGATCCTGAGGTAAATGGAGAGTAATATCCAGAGCAAAACTGATGGCCCACAGGCACACTGAGGCCACCTCCTCCATAACTATACAAACCTCACCGCAAACACTCCCTTTGCCTCCTCCTCTTTCATCACTGATCTCCACTGAGGGTTTGCAGTGCTCCATTTTTATGATCTATGAGGCTCTCATGTGCACTCTTCACCGGCAAGAGCTTGCAAATTTAATCAGTCTTAAACCGCCCACCATATGCTGCCAAACTAACAGCTCTGGCATTCACTTTGGATATCCACTTTCTGTCTTTCATTTAGGTCAAGCCATAAACATAAAAACTGTGCAATTTAAAAAGAATATTCAGTGATTATAAGACTCAAAACTTTAAAAAGAGACAGATGCTTAAGCTATAGTCTGGATCATGGCAATGCTAGTGATTTTTATTGTGTGCACACTGCATTTACCAGCCAATTCATAAAATTACACTTGCAATTTTCTAATTTATCTTAGGGAATTATATAAAAATGCCAGTACTAAAAATAATTCTAGTTTCTTTCCTGCTACTATGAAATTCAAACAAAACAGAATTAATTAAAGTGCACCTCTTCAGATTTGGAAAATTAAGATGTAGAAGCAAGGTAGCTATTTCCATGGTTAAAGCAACTGGTACATATGGTACAATGGTAGAAACATGGGAATAGCAAGAAGCTAAAATAAATAATTAATGATACAAATGTCTTCCTCCCTTCTGCAAAACTGAGGGGAGAGTAATTTTCTACACATTCCAGGTGTTTTTCTCCAAATTACCCAATATTACTTTTTTACCTAGCTTAATAGTGAACGGAAACCTGATTTTACAAGCCAATGGAGCAGAGTGTATGTTTCTGCTAGAAGAATGGGTCTTAGATTCTATGTTTTATTTCTTCATTAGGGGGCCGTCACACTGAGTGATTACTAAATGCAAGGCTGAATGAGACTGCTGGAGTAAAAGACAGCATAATGAACAAAGAAGGTTCTTGATTATTATAGCTGTCAGCACACAAGAATTGGGTTTATCACCTGGTTTAACCAACTGGTAAGAAAAACTAAGATAAATGTGAAAGACCCTCTGCTGTTTGTGTGTTTTTCCATTTCTCCTGGTTAAACAAATTAAGTGAAATAAGCAGTTTTTTTTAAAATCAAGTATTCAAATGAAGGCTAGCCATTCTTGCATTTAATTTTGTGTCTTTTGTTTTGACAGAAAACAACCCCTACCTAAACATTTTACTGTGTGGGATGTCTTTATTTCTTTTTTTAAATTATGTTATTTGTAAAGAAAAGTTCATATTCATACTCCTTTAGAGTCAGTACAATGTAATGGTTGTGGCAGTGGGAGTGTGTGAGAGATAATGTGTGTGCATGTGTGTGTTTGAGTTCTAGTGACCCTCAACCATGGAATTTACTGAGTCACCTTGGTATAGTCCCTCTTTTTCAGGCCACCTTACCACAGAGTATTTGGAGTGACAGTGGATCAGGTCTTGTATTCCATTTAGATATAAACACATATAAAAAAGCTAACATTAATCACTAATAGTCAAAGTATCATCAGTCTGAATACTGAAATATGAAAAGAATACATTTTGTGTATTACATTTTGCTTCTGATTTCTTTCAGGAAACATGTATTTTGAGGTTAAAAACATTTATCTGTTTTGACCTCAAAATATATACGGTACTTTATAAATTTGAAAAGATGGTAAAAAATAAATATATATACAAAAGTGTTTAAAATATTTCAAATTAGAATCATTTTACTTTTACTCTCCAGATGTCCTGGACTTGACTATTATAAGGCCAGTTTCTTGTTGAAGGAATTATGAACTTGAAACTTTGATATATGTTGAAAGGGAATAACCTGGACAAAGCTGTCTTAAACTGTAGTGGAAAATCAGCATAATTTCATCTAAAGATGGATAGAGTTTAGAGTTTCAAAACATAGATTCAGTGAGGAAAGTATTTTTCAGAGATACCTGTTCTCTTATTATATTGTATGATGTACTGTATTGATGATACTAATTATAACAACTGGTCACTTGTCTGATATTGTTAGTGCTGTATCATTAGGAATTTATACTTGGCTTGATTATTCTTGGGTTTAGATATGCTTGAATGCATTGTTTAGTGGACAGTTATTCCTCATGGAATGTTATTACCACACACACAATAGTTCTGAAAAGTTCTGGCTTGTATGAAGAAATATCTTGTAAAATTCTTCCCAACATAACTGGTTGAATTCTTTCCAGGGCTATTTAATGAGGTATAAACCATATGTAACTCTCCAAGAAATACTGAAAGTTTAAACCACATGACCAGGGATGAAAAATGTTAGGCATTGTAGAATTTCATCTTACACTGTTAATAATATGAATTGGGCTCTCTGGCTGATTATTCCCAAACAAGTCAGACATAGGAAATCAAGAGAAAAAAAACTACAGTTTAGGAACAAATTTTTAGCTGCTCATGTGATTTGTTTAGCCCTTTTTTGGGGGGAAGAAGCCAGGAGGGAGCATTTAAGTGTGATGCCAGGATATTCTTTTTGGAGTGTTTCACCTGGATGGCTTTTTACTCAAAACTGCTATATGTTATATTTACTTGATATTGTAGGTTGTTTTTAGGTAAAGAAACTACTTAGATATGACCCTGTTGTCTTCCTAGAAATGATTTGATATGCCTTTTCCCAGAGTGTTTTTCAATGGCCTCCTTTGGCCACTGTAGTCCTGGAAGATTTTTTGACTCTTCCATCCAAGTACTAATCAGGACTAAACCTGCTTAGTTGTTTTGGAATCAACCAAAATCTGATAGAGGCTGCAACTACTATTTCCATTCAACCGTTACTGGCTAAAAGAAATAATTTGCTTTGGACAAAACTTACAACCTGTCTCCAAAATAAATATTTTCCCGAAGATCCAATACATGGGCAGCAACTAAAGTTGTTATTGCTTTGCCTATCCACATCCTGCTCTTTTCTTGATGCTCTTCCAGATTAAATGTTTTGTCTTGTCTTTGAGAAGAGGGGAGGAGAGGAGAGGGGAGGGGAGGAGAGGGGAGGAGAGAACAGATGAGAGAGCATACCATAGCTGACTTCTAGAAAATCAATTTAAACCTGTAGTTTATTTATCAAAACATTGGGATATAGCTTTCAGATTTTTTTTAACAACTTGCAAAATATATATATCTGCAACTGCATTTTTAATAAGCTCTCTTATACAACCAGGCCATTATTCACTTAGGTTTCAATTTATCCTTTCTTCAACTTCCAGTCCCTCAAATTCTTCCAACATCTAACCACATTTCAGTGGGTTTGGAAGTATCTCCTTTTTATTGTGGCAAGACAATTAAATACAGACTAGCTCCTGGCATGTTTAAATGACATGCTTTTTAGAATTTGGCTATTCTCAGCACTGTGAATTGATAATTATGTGGTCAGGGAACTAAACAAAGGAACACTAATGTTTCCTGATAGCTAGGAATTTTAATCCAATCTTTGGAATAGAAATCAGATTTTAAAAAGATGACACACAGACAGCAAGGGACCACATTTGCAATTTTGAGCAGGTTTTGTTGTTTAAATTGAAAGAAAAGGAGTTAGGAAAAAGAAAGAAATAACAGTTTAAATATGTCATTATATAAAACTGAAGTAAAGCTTAAAGAAGGTAAAAAATTTAAATCTATGAAAAACAAGTGTAGAATCAGAAAACATCATTTGGTCATATTTACATAGTTCACTGTGAAAGAAGAATCCTGAAAAAACCTTGAAGATAAATTAATGATTTCTACAGTAAAACCAGCTTTCACCAACATAGTTATTTTCTAAATTTGTTAGAGCTACATTTTCCAGAACCTCTCTTTTATTAGGATTTAAGATTTAAACTTTGTGATATCTATAACATGAGGACTAAAAATTGATCTAAAACCTCAGCTATAGAATAGCCAGTTAGTTTCGATTAAAAAAAAACTGAGACACATTATAAAGTTTTTCAGATAGAAGCTGAAAATCTGAAGGGTTGATTATCCTGAAATTGAAACAGACATGAAAATGCAAAGCTATATATGAATTTTCAGCAAACAGAAAGCCTCCAAAGAAAGATATAGCATCAAATTGTGTAGCAATGTGGTACATTGGTTTGGAAGACAGAATTCCAATTCCATTCTGTTGTCCCTTTTTTATAAAATAAGATAAGAATCAGGACAGAAGGCAGAAAGATTCTAATTAAACATTATCAACATGTTACATTTAAGAAAGTGCCAATGTCACTGCAAACTCAACTACTAAAATGTTTGCCAGCCACATTCCTATGTCCCATATAGATAAACAAATCACAGTCAATCAGAATATAAGCATAAATGTACACTTGATTAATTTTTTAAAATCTGCTCAATTAACCAAATTATATAGCAACAAATAATGATTTTGTATTCTTAAATCATTATATGTCCAACATTATTTTAACCAAATAACTATCAAGAAGTCTTATAATTTTTGCTCAAACATCCTTGTAACGATTACTGCTAAACTTTTTTTTTCAAAAATGATAGATAGTCAACAATACTATTAACCATAATGTGAAAAATTCAAATAGTTCATCCTTTCCTTAGCACCTTGAAAGTATAAAATATGGCTACAATTTTTATTTCAGTTTGATAGAAACTGACATTGAAACAGAAATAAAAGGGGGAAAAAAATTTTAAGTCCGTTTTTAAATTTTATTTAAAGGCAGCTGTAACTTCGCAGACAACAAGGCAATTTTTAAACATAATAACTGTTAGCAGTTTTATTAAAGCTAATACTTGCAAACTGAAAAATCCCAGGTAATCATAAGATGGTGATATAAAGAAAAAGAAATGTTTTTAAAACCCCTTAGTGGTTGCCTGGATTTCTGTAACAAAAAAAAAATGAACTAAGGAAAGGAGATGTGGAAGTTATTCAGACAAAGTAGACAAATGCAATAATGAAGTAAAAGAGGCTATGCATAAGAGAAAAATGTATATTAGAAAATAATTGCTACAAAAGATGAAATGAGAGACTGTATGTGGAAAAAAAAGTTCTTTATAAACTTAACAGTTAAGTTGTAAGTGATAAAAAACAGCAAGACAGTGGGAAAACATTACAAAATTTGGATTTTAATAGAAACAAAGTGAATTAGGAAAGTTAAATAAGAAACTTCCAGCAGAGTGAACTGAACTAAAAACAATAATAATTTTAAAAATTGATTTTGATCAAAACTAAAAGGCAAAATAAGTCCTATGAATGTTAGTGTGAAAAACAAAAGCTTGATAAAAATTGGGGGGGAAATGCTGTTACTTTTTCTAAATAGAGAAAAAGGTAAAACTAAATGCACAAACTGCAGGAGGTAGAAAGGTGTTTGGCAAAATTCTGATTAATGTGTATGAGAAGTGGCAATAAGCAGAGGTTGGAAAATAAGTGTGTATTTATACTGAGCAGGGAGGTGTGTTGAATAGTTTTTGCTCTTTAGCAGATTACTTAGAGATATATAAATGTGAAAAAGTTCATTGTATGTTCATTTAGGAAAGGATATGATAATGCATGAATTATGAGGCAATTTGAGCAATTATGGGATTTAAGGTTGATTGCTGAATCTAATGAGAGGAATATATAATCAAAATAAAGAATTCATAAGAATAGATAAATGCTTAGTGAATGGTTCAACATTGAGCAGTGAATAAGACAGAATGGCTGATGTCCATTCACTGCTTACTGAGTTTACAGATAAATACCTGTACATAAGGAGTCTTTGTAGTAAATTTAAAGATTTCTTGGTTGGGTAGTTGGGTTGTATACAGATAATACAAAGTGGCTGAAAATGGAATGGCTTGCAGTGAAAATAGAATGTACAACACAACAAGCATGTATGAGAAAATTAATGTATCAAAGAGCAAGGTAGTTGAGTTTGGCAGGGAAAATAGAAGAAAATATTTGCAAAGGATACATATAAAGGAAAAAGGTAGAGTAAGTAATGAGTGGAGAAATTTTAAGATGTGTAATATGGAGTATAAAGGTAGTTAGTAGCTTGTGGTCCCTTGTGAAGACTGAATATTGAACAAATGAAAAGGGTCTTCTGTAAGAACATGTTTCTGCCTACTTTGTCATATGGTATTGAGTTCAGTATATCATAAAAAAATGTTGAATGCAATGGGAATGGGACTTAAGAAGCAGATACTAAAACAAAAAGAAACAGAATGATAAATATATGGGCCCTGAATGAATGTAGTTTAGATACAAAAATGAAAAAAAAGTATATTGATTTGAGAATGGTCCTATAAAGGGAATAGAGCAGAGAAATAGAAACCAAATGTATGAAGAAAAAATAAATGAGTTGAGTCTAAGAGGAAGAGAAAACTGATAAATATTTGTTGGTTGAAATTTATGGGATTCTGAAAGAGAGATAAGAAGTTTAAAGATGAAAAGACAATGTATGAATCAATAAATGGATTGGATGGAACCAAGTATGTATTGCAAAGACAGAATGACAGGGGAAAATATAATTGATGTTGATGCAGATTAGATTTTACCTTTCTTTTCTTTATATTCTACCTTTATTCCGTGCCTTAAAGCATGTGTTTCACTTCCTTGACTATTTCCTATTCTTTTTCAGCATTTTACAAAGTGTTGATTGTTCCAATAAGTAAACATGACAGATCTGTCTTCCTGTATATAGTAACTACACAGAATATAAACTGAGTCAGTTTCTTTTCTTCTGGAGGGCCTCACTTGCTTCCCAATGAATATTGTAGCTATCCTAATGCTGGAGACAGTAGGAAAACCACATTTTGGAACAATTGTTGTAATTTGACCTGTAACTTTTACATTTACAAATTTACATTTCTCGACTCTATCCTCTGCAACAACAAGGAGTATGAATGTGTATAGAACTAAAAGTACATCAATGTAAGGCATGGAGGGGAACAGGTAAAAACACACAAGCAAACAAACAAAAAAGAAGTCCAGCTGCTCAGGATTGAATTGTTCAATATAAACTTGTTTGGATTTTTTGCTTGAGCTCTGCTTAGATAATATTCAGGATATTCAGAGTTAAATAGAATCCAAGAATATGGATTAATACAGCTAATACAGTTTAATTTGTTCTAATTAAACATCAATCTTGCTTTGACCTTTGTACTGATCTCAGTACTAAGAAGTACCTCATCCAATTTCCATTTTGGGAAGTATCAGACTAATTAAATTGACTGTTTTATGAAAGAAGCAGCTGAATTTTACCATACAAACACATGAGCTGAATTTTGTTATACAGAACTGCAGCATCAGTGCTCTTGCTCATAAATTGAGTAGTCCAAGGACAATGAAATCATTGCCCTTGTGACATGATCATGCTCCAAGTTCCACTTCTCTGCTCTTGCTTGCTACTAGCATTCTTGACAAATTAAGATGTAATCTTCTATCTTGCAACTCAGCATGTATCCTCAAAGTTTGCTCTACTCCCTGAGATTTTAAAGGCAGGAAAGCAATCAGGCAGGCAGACATGTGAATATGTATCAAGTTTAATTCATTCTAGCAGAGATACTGAGCTTGGTGTGAACAGACCTTTTATGTCTGTAAAAAAGAAAGAAAGAAGGGGAAGGATATATACTTTAAGAATGGGATCTTCTGTTACTCCAGTAAAGAATTTTCAGAGAATTAGCTAACACAATGTGATAGGAGTACCAAAGAACTATGGTTTAGTCATTTCTAGAGAACTAATTTCTTTGCCATTGATCTAGGGGGGGAAAGGAACTATGTACAGAAGCGCCTACAGTATTAACCTTTTCAACAAAAAAGAACTATTCTGGAAAATATTTCTGATTTTACAGCTCTTGATCCACAAAGCTTAATTATTTGTTCATTTAGCATTTTTGAAGTGGCTGAAAACAAGACAGAAACTCTTGCATCCTTTCTATGCCAAATGCAAGGTGCAGTTTATGATGTATAAAACTTGATATGGATTAGATCTTCCTAATTGAAAAAAAGTTTTCATTAGTAACCTACATATAGTAGATAAGGGCTTTTTATCTACCAATGAAATATGTCGATTTTCAGGAGACTCTGACCAGAAGATGACAACAATGGTATATGCAGCTTACAATATTGTCACCAATAGGATAACTCAATCCAATCACAGCATCATAAAATTTCTGCCACTGCATACTTGTATCCAGCTGTCTCACACAACTATGTAATTTGTATCATTTGCATGATATGATTGCCATACATTTGTCATTATCTGCCCCCTTGCCTCTTCTATGGACACCATCAGTGAGCAAGAAACTAAACCATATTTAGCACCTAATTCATATGTTTATAGTCCTTAAAACACCTTAAAATCATAACTCTTAAAAACTGATGGTTCAGTTCTTGGTGATTTTGAAATGGAAAACTGATAAAAATTATAGTCTAGCCACTAGAATCAAAAGGATACTTTGCAAACTGCATAATATGATTCCTGATCCGGGGGGGTGGGGGGTACATTTGCCAGAACTACCCACAAAGACTTTATTTGCTTATTAAGAACATTTATTCTTCACTAACCTTCTTCAGACTTTTAGCCGGCTCATAACAAATAATAATTATCTTTTTAATTCTAGAAAGAGGTTAACAATAATGAGCTGCATTTCCTGATACCCCTAAATTATTTTAGGCTTGTGGCACATTCAAGGATTGCCACGAAATTTTAATTCTTACTATGCCAAGAAATTAACATAATTACAACATAAGAATAATTAGTCCATTTGCTATACTAATTTATTTCATTGGTTCAGTCTCTTACTTCTAGCATCACCTGTTTTGGGAGTAGTCTTTGGAATGTAATTCATATAGTTCTTGTTCAGGTACCCCTGCCCTACAGGCAGCAACTTTACTGTGTAAAAGTAACTGAGTGAATCAGCTCTTATGTTAAAACAGTGTGTTAACTTTACCCATTAGACAGATTAAGCAGCCAGACAAAAACCAATTTAGAGCTACTACAAATCAACTTTTACACGATTGTTTTTTTCAAGTATCTCCCCCCCCACGTCACCATTTTCTGTTCAAGTAAGATCTGCAAGCATACAATTGTTCCTCATTATGCAGCCTTGAGGCACTTGTACAGTGCAGGTACCAGAGTCATAAAAAAAAAAAGTGGAGGAAAATGCTGGAGTTCCTGTTCTCAGTGTTGACCTACATATTGTAACTTAATTGCAAACTTCATTTTCTGATGTGTGCCAGGAGAGAGAACCTGGTGCTGACATGCTGTGTTGACTCGTTTAAAAGGGAATTGTTACTGAATGTTCCTGTCACCACCAAGACATCGTTCATAGGAAGATGTTCATCTCTGGGGATTGTTCCATGTATAAATTATTGAAACAGCAGAAAAAGAAAGAGAGGAAATTTAATAAATGAAGGCATCTGACTTACGAGTACAGGGCATGGAGGCAGCATCATTTTCTGCTCGGAAAAAGCCTGGATCACAGGTGCAAGAAGTAGAACCTTCCCAGATGGAGAAACTGTGAGGTGGGCACTTGGCACAGGCAACATCTGTGGAGAAGGCTTTGTGGTATCCAATCTTGCATGCTTAGAGGGAGGAAAGGGAAAAGGAAAGATTAGTTGGATAATAAATGATTCTTTTATTTATTCATATGAGGATCCATGGACATTTTCAAAAGGAAATGAATAATTACCGCTCAACCAGCCAAGTAATGAACTAGTTATCATGTTCTTGATTGTAAGCTGCTCAACTGGGAGATACAATTTGAAATCCAATGAAAGCCTTTTTAACAAGCAGGCTTACAATTACATAATGTTATATGTGTAGAAATCTGGCTAGGGGGGAGATCTCATTTATTTCCTTGCATAGAATAAAGATACTTTAAGAAAATGTTTTGAACAGTAGCCCACAAATGTGTATTTGAAGCAATTAATTAAGCAGAAATTAAAGATAGAAAACTATTCAACACTAACAGCCATTCAAAACAGAAAAAGCTACCTGGGAGGTTTTTATACAAGGCAAAGATCAAAAGAAGAGTGGATGTTTGCCAATATTTATAGGTCACTTTAGTGTTTCTAACTTTACCATCTGGTTCAGGTATCAATGACTTTTTTCTATCAAAGGCATATCTTGAATTTTGACTAAATGTAATAGGCAGGACTAGGAAATGGATTGTCATGAAAGAGTTGTCATGCACAAAACAACGAATAAGTCAATCACTCACACTCTTTTAATATAAAGTAAGTAGCCTCCCAAGATGGAGCCTTAGTGAGCTCAAAGGTATTCCTGAAAATTAAGATGAAGCTAAAGGCTAGTGCTTTGTTCTGAAACATGCCCATTTCCCATTATTTTCAGTCTTTAAAAAAACTCATCATCCATCTAGAGTCATTATATGGGATAGGCAGCCATATAAGTCATAAAATAAATAAATAAATAAATGCAGACCTCCAATGGCCAATTAGGGCACTGGAGTCACACCAATACCCTATACACCAATGTTGCCTCTCCTAATTTGTGTTTAATCAATTGTGCTTCTGTAACAATCAATATATATTTTCAGTTTTCCTTCTATCAGTTTCTCATCTTGTCATATCTTCTCTTGATAGTTTTACATTAAGTAAATTTCACTACCAAGGGAAACTTTAAATTCCCCACTAGAGATTTGATTCCAAAATTTTCTCAGCACTCCCTTGCAACATTTATAAAGGAGCAAGTCACTTCAACTTTATTAACAAAGCTATTTATGGAATCTCTTTAAGGAGTCTAACTTTACAATGTTTGGCGCAACATCCATAAAAATTAATATATTGTCTTTCTTTACTTTGATTTTCATTGGGTTAAAGTAACTTATAAAACAGACAACTCTAGAGACTTAAGATGTCTTCTTGCTTTAATTACTACATAATTAAATAGGGTTCAAGTTACAGGTGAATTTTGACTGTTTTCAATGGTCATAGAGCGTTTTATTTTATATACCAAGAAGATGATACTAAACTGGCATAATACCCTAGAAGATAGGCTCAAGATCCAGATGGATCTCGACAGACTCAAATGAAATTCAATGCAGAAAAAAGTAGTCTTACACCTAGGTAAAAAGAACCAAAAATATACATATAAATTGGGTGAAACCAGACTCAATAGCAGCGACTGTGAGAGGAATCTTGGAGTCTTAGTAGACAACCAGCTAAACATGAGCCAGAAGTGTGCAGCAGCAGCCAAAAAAGCCAATGATGATAACCTGTATTTTAAATAACCTCTTTTCCTATTTATTTTACATTATGTCTAATTTCTCTTCCCTTTTGCATTCCTCCTTCTCTTATATTTCTTATGAGCAAAGTGATTTCCACCTCTTCTTTGTTATTTCATTTAATCTTTAACCTTTATTTTTCTTTCTTTTCTTCACATTTTTGGCCCTAATATTCCCTCTACCTATATTTATTTCTTTTAATCATTTTTATCCTTAAAGTAATGATATGGACAAAAAATTTGAAGAAAAATTTGGAACTTTTTTATTATAGCACCCACCCTTTGGAACATCTTATCTCTAAGATCTATCCCAGCCCACTTATCTTTCTGCAAGAACCTGATGATCTAGCTCCGCTGTTTGGCCAGAGTCCTAGTGGGGGAGATGGCTGGAGGTGACTTCTGGACTGATGGCAGACTTCACCTCCTTCCTTGCTCTTTGCTCTCTACGCATCCATTAATTTGTGATCATACTGATGTATTCTCATTGTCTTTTCATTGTTTATTTTATTGTTTTCTTATTTTATTTATGTTTGCACTCTTTTCTTTCTTCCTTTTTATTGTTGTTAGTCACAAATAAAAAATAATCATCATCATAAATTTTACGGCTGCTCCACAAAATCGGCTTGCTACACTGTGAGGTTGGGTAACCAACAATTTTTGAGAAATGCAACGTATAATTATATTTCCCCCTTCTAGAACAGGGTTGATTGAGAGATTCTGGGTGCTGAAGTTCACACATATTAAAGTTGGAAAAACACAGCTCTAAGACACATCTAGTCCATTAAGTAAGTAATCTCCACCCATCTATTTCAGCTGTATGTCAAAAAAAGTGTTGTCTAAAATATGGTGCCTCAAGATTGGTTCATCTTCTGTGCTTCATTTCATTGTAGGCAGACATCTCCTATATTTTGGTGGCAATGTCTGCTTCCCTCCGTGGCCATTTCTTTTCCTAAATCACTGAGCAAACTGAATTTTTTTAAAAACCCAGAAGAAATTGACATAAATTCTGCTGCTTCTCTAAGAGATTGTGTCTCTAAGTGAAAAGAAAAATATAAACAGTTAGTTTTAGTTTTTGTTTTGGCAGGCTCAAGAAGGATAAAGAGGAAAAGAGACATACACCAGTCAAAGATTATAGTAGATTTGTTCCATCACTGTGGCCAAAGTGGAAAAAGGGATTGAAAGCTGTAAAGGGACTTTTAAGATTGGCTTCCTTCCCAGCTGATTTATGCATGGGAATCCCCAAGTTGAAGGCTGCAGTCAAGGAATGCCCTTAAGCCAATTTTTATTATGCAATGTCAAGCTGTGCAATTGCTCCATTTTGGTGCTTAAAAGAAGGGAATTTTTTTTTAAAAGGTATCTCACAGGGATGTGCTACTGAATTCTTGAAGGAAACCAAGTATCCCTTTGTTGTAGTTGCTTTTGTTTAAACTTTGTCTGAGAGCCATGGTGGTGCAATGGTTACAATGCAGTATTTTAGGCAAACTTTTCCCACAGCCCATGAGTTCGATCCTGACTGGCTCAAGGTTGACTCAGCCTTCCAGCCTTCTGATATCGGTAAAATGAAAACCCAGATTGTTGGGGGCAATGTGTTGACATTTGTAAACTGCTCAGAGAGTGCTGTAAATCACTGTGGAGCAGTATATAAATCTAAGTGCTGTTGCTATTGTCCTTAAGTTGCTCATGCTTGCATTTATAAAGAAAGGAAGAATTCTGGAAGTAAAAAATCCAACCTATGTTTATATGTTACATGTCTCAAATAATACTTTGTTTATATCCAAGAATTCACGATAATACCTGAAGCAATGGATAGTGGACTCCAATGTCTCCAGTCAGGAAAATATTGTGACCTTAAGAATATTGAAGATAACCAGCCCAGGATTTGCTGACACACAGTATATTTTGCTAGGTAAGGGGGGGGAATGCACATTGCTTGGTGTGTGTGTGTGTGTGTGTTCAAGAAGAACTTTTTTTAAAGGGGTCTATCACGTTCTAAGAGGACTAATTAAAAAGTCCTTTGCATTAACTGAATAGATGTTAGCTCATTTTCAAGTGGAACCTCATTAAGGCAAAAACCTTCTGCACAAATGTCTCTTTCCAAATAGAACTTCTGGCAATTATTAATGATGTTTCCGTGTGAATTACCATCCACCAAGCTATAAAGCTAAACAAATCCAATATAAACCCAGGGTCGATTATGTCTAGTGGTCTTTTATTTATCTGAAGCCTTAGTTCCTTTTTGGAAAGCAATCTCATTTTGAGCAAGTGGGGCTTTTAGAATTAGGGAGCATTGTAATGAAGGCATTACTGTCAGTATCCAGGGTAAAATGTATCTACCATTTATTATTTATGAATTTGTGAAAATCAGTGCATAACACACAGCTATTTGCATCTCCTCATTTTATGTTGTTCTTGTATTTTTTTTTAACTTCAAAGAATGAAGAAATAGGTAATTAAACCAAATGAAGTAAATAAAACTCAGTGTTAATAGGATGTAAATAAAGCTTTAAACTAATGAGAAATGAAAAGCCTATTACCTGCTGATGAATACATTGTCAATATTGCTTCATGCTTTCTACTTCTCTGAACATTAAAAAAAAATTCCAGAGGCTCTCCTTCACATGACCAAATCATTTGAAGAGAAGAGGCATAATAAAGCAATAAAGTCTTAGAAGCAACTTTTTTTTTTACAAAAATGAGGGCTAAGTTGCCGGGCGCATAAATGTATTCTTTATTTATATTTTGCATTTCTGGACTGCCTATCTCCCACTAATAGGAATGAAAGAACTGCAAGCATTCTTATAGATTAAAACACCTCCAGTTTCTTGCACTGTTCTTCCTATGTATGAGTAAACTTCTCTGGACCTGAACTGAGTTTGATTCTTAGCAACTCACATCCATGGAGTTTTCTTCTGTAGGAAGAAAAATTCAGTTCAGTTCCAAGCTGGGAGAAAAACACTGGCAATAAAATGGAGGCTGCCTATAAAGAAAGAAGGTCTGTACTTATTTGGTTTCCAGAAACTTCAGTGACAGCAACATGTTTCTGGGATGGCTGACAAAATGGCTGAGTGAGTAGATGGATTTTTATAAGGGTTTGGTGATTGAGATGCTTCAGGGGGTTAGTGAGCCTTGGGTCTTTTGCTATGTCCTAAAGGTCATGTCCTGTCAGTAGAATTTGGGGGGGGATGTAAATTCTTAATCCGATCCGCTCCAGCCTTCTGTGGGAGCTTGTGGCTGAAGGTGTTTTGTTCATGAATAGATTGGCCCAGTCTTTATGAATGGATACAAAATCTCCATTCCAAAAGACCAGTCTCTTCTGCTTGAGACTGTTTTCCTACGGCAGGAATACTGGAGCTGCTTTCTGCCTTTAAGAACATGTTTCTCCATTTCTCTTTTGGGGAAATATTCTATCCTGCCTCTTTTTGAATATTAAGAAACAAAGAATATTTTAATCTGGGGAGGAGACTTCATATACTTGGTAACAGTGTAAAAATGACTTGCCAATTCCTCCTCCTACGATTGTATTACTTCTTCTTGAACGCCTACCAGATCTTCCTAAACGCCTACCAGATCTTACCCTGCTTAGGTTTCCAAAGTCAGCTGCTGTCATTTAGCTGGCTTTAGCCCTCCTGATGTTGGTTGTCCTTTTCAAGTTTAGAAGGAAAAAAATCCTCCAAAAGTCTTTCAACTTTTATCCCCCCCAAACCTCTAAATTTTGTTCCTCATTTTTATTCAATGGCAATATCTAGCAAAATCTTTGTTTAGTTCTTGCAAGCAATCTGACTGAATCACAGTTCTGGGCCACGAAGCAGCATTAAGTCTTCCAAAAGCTAAAAACAAAAGGGTTAAAGAAACATTTTTTTGCAAATTTCAATACACTTCAATACACTTTCATCTGATCCATCCTTTCAAGAACTGAAAAATCCAACTTCATTTTTTTCTGAATCTTGGAATCATTTTTTTCAGTTTAAAATTACTTAAATGTATTGAACAGATATATGTTTAGAAAAAGAAAATAATAAGCAGATCATTGAGATGGATTTTGAACAGTGCAAATTAATACGAATTAAGGTAATCCCTGCTTAGAGTTACCACCAGACTTTCTAATTTGTCAACGAACAAGAACAAAAGCAAAAATCTGCAAAGCACTGTTTCTTGTTTTTGTTTTCTTTTTCTGGCTGTGATCCTACTGCCAAATTGAATTACTCCAGCCCTTAGCCAAACATCTAGGATGTGCTTAACAGCTAGCTGTCACCAGTTATCACTGCTCATTTTAAACCATCAGGGACTATTGAGTAGTCACATTAGATGTTAGTTTTGTAGTGGGCTAGAGAAGTTTGTTCACTACCCAGGGTTTTAACAATTGTCTGCATAAATATTGACGAAATGCACAGATCCAATAAAAGTCTGAATAAAAGATCTTATCATGACTGCATAGTACTTTCTGACCTATTATCTTTTTACTTTCCATTTTTCGTGAATATGCTTGAACTTTAATGGAAAATTATAGTTTAGATTTGTTTTCTCTTCCTTAATTCAATAATGGATAAACTGAGCATAGTTTCAAAATGCACATTTTCTGATTTTTGACACAGTTAAGAGACAAGAATTGCATCACAAAATTATTAATGTAATTGAAATTTTAAGTCACTGAAACCATGTTAATTAAAATCAAAAGACCCAGGAGCTCAAGAAAAAAAAATCATCTACAGCATAAACCCCAAGTAATGGGGAACATGATGAAATTCCTTAATTTCACAATACATGGGTATACTCAACCACAATTTCAACTGGGAAACAGTAAATATCCTAGTCAAAGCCAAATCCCAAAATTCTGAATTCAGAGAAATCAGGTATCAATGGACACGTAGAAATAAATCATAGTTACATACTATTTAGCAAAAAAGCTAAAAAAGAAATAAAAAGACCAGCACACATTTCCTCCTAGCCATCCACATAAGCAAGGATTAACACCAACAAACAGTCAATAATAATACTCTAATCGAAGAACTACTAAGGAGAAAAAGGCACACTCCCCCCAATACAGGGAGGGCAAGCTCCTGTACACAAACAGAGAGTTAATCCTTACACTCACTAACAGTGTAAATGATACCTAGTTGGGTAATGATATAGTTGCAAGCAAACAATTAAGCTTGGAGAATCACATTATTGTTTGAAAGCAGGACTTTGAGATAACTGTATTCTGGTGCCCTGTAGAAAGAAATATTCAGGAAAAAAAGTTGCAGTGCCAAAGAGTTATAAATGGGAAAAACTGTGCCATTAGATTGCTAGATACCCTTGAGTTTCTACCATTTATTTTGTTAGCCTTTCTCAATTCTTTCTAGTTTTGTTTGGAGCTTGTTATCATTATACAAGAAATAAGGGCATGCCCACTAATTTCTTTTAACAAAGATAAATCTGATTGCTTTATTGTGCCCAAACACTATTTCAAATTCTTGCATTGTCGACAGCAAACTGAATCAATCAATTGATCTAAGCAGTACATTATGCAGTGAATAATGAGACAGTAGTTATAAAATAGTTAAAATTACTCTGAAATGTTTGGCTGCTTGCCTTTCAACTCCTTCTTCAGTTATTAGCTGAGCTGTTGCAATAGCATGGCATGTTTCCAAGTACTCTAGCTACTGAAGATAAAAAATAATCAATTCTTCATTAGAAAATTTAGGCCGCTCAAATATTACTTGCCGGATAAAATGAATGGGAGTGTGTCATACAAACTTACTCTGCTCGCAGTCTTTCCATTTGCATTTGGATGGATGGATGGAAGGAGAGCATGGTGGAGTGAAATGGCCTTCATATCTCATCTGGAAGAGCTCTTTTTACATTTTTATGTATAGTAAAAAAAATGTAAGCTGGATTTTGTGCATGCTAAGGTCTTTGCTAGAAAATAATTAATTGCACCACTCACAATATCTTCTATTGTTCTTAACAAAGACCATTAGGAAGAGGACATAGGGATGCAAAACATTATTTAAGAGAATTATCACTCTGAAGAATCCATACTATCCTATTTAATATTTTTTTACCACTAACAATTTGTCTATCTGCATACTGATCAGAGGTGGGTTCCTACCAGTTCTAACTGGTTCTACAGAACAGTTAGTAACTCAGTGATGACATCACAGAGCCAGTTTCTTTGGTGTCTCCGTGGGTGCTGCCATTTTGAATTGTGCTTCTGCGCATGCACAGAAGCTACTTTTTGCTTCTGCGCATGTGCAGAAACATTTTTTTTATTGGTGTGCGCCTACGTGTGTGTTCTGACCCAGCTGCCGGACCAAGGAACACAGCACAAACAGCATCCACACAAACTTTGTTTTAATATTAACAAACTACTAATAATCTGTCTCATCAGTCATTCTAAAGTCCAGGAAATTATAAATCAGTCTTCTAGGTTTAATTCACCTTCTTAACAGCTGGCAATAATCCAAACAAAAAGGACCACAAGTCCGATAAAAAGCCTTTCTGATAACAGCACACAATCTTACTGTTGTTGGCAAAATTCCCAGAAGCAATTTGCAGGAATCTTGACCTTCCAGCAAGAGCCAAACTGGAGTTTTTCAGTCCAAGACAAGACATGAAATGAAGAAAGTTA
>JANHFT010000293.1:88753-108338 GCA_032467955.1 Pseudoxenodon macrops | reverse complement strand
TCCTCCTTCCAGGTGCAAAAGCAAAGAATCTTTAAATTCTCTTATTTAATAGTTTTTTTTCCTCCCTTTTAAGTCCAAGTGCCGGTTAGCCGCTATTTTTTCTTTTCCAGGTCCTTTCGTTTCACACTTTTAAAAACTTTCCTCCTTTTTCTTAAAGAGCCGAATTCACCCAGTTCCACACTTTGCTCAATTTCACCACTCCTGCAATATTGCTCATATCTTGTCCTCTGGACAAACGATATTTCCTTCTAAAACTCCTTTCAATGTAGCTAGCCAGGCTGGGGCAGATCCCGCCCTGTCTCTTCAGCTGCCGGGTTTAGAGGCTTCAGCCTGCACTACAGGGAAATTGCCGTTTCCCTGTTCATGCAGGCAGGTTCCCCCGTACGTCACTGTCCATCTAGGACAGTTCAGGGTCCACTAGGACCCCCGGTTGGGCTGGGGTTCGACGGCCTCCAAGGAGCTTCCAAGAGGTCATTGTCTCACCCAGAACAAGCCACGCCTTCTCCTAAAGTTATTATTTGTGTGCATTTTTGTTTCTGTTTTATATTGTATTGCACTTCTATGTGCCATTTTTCTATACATTTTGACTTCTATTGTTTCTTGACTATTATTTTTTCATTATTTTTTATTTTTAAAAATCTAACAAAGTTGGTGGATTTTGGCTAACTGTTAACATTTGCAGAAGCTAATATTGTCAGAATCCTATTTCTTATTCAAGTACACAGAAAAACATAAAATGTCTCCTGTTGAATATGAATTGTTTCCAATAGGGGGCAACTAAATGTATCTGAGAAATGCAGCCAAAAAAAAAGATACATACAGAATCAAAATGGCTCATATTGTGCATATAACCTATAGAAAACATAAGTCGTAGTCTAGAAAATGTTTAAGATGTAGACATGATAGAGTAAACAATGTGAGATTAAATAGAAAATGCTATTCATTATGCAATTCAAATTCATATTAAATCTAGCTGACTACAGTATTTTTATGTACCTAATGATTCTCTTGGAAAACAAAATTTATTGCTGTACTTTTTTCCCCAGAATTATTATATTATAATATTATATATTTTTACAGATCTCATTTTTCCAAAGTTTTGAATAGTGCAACTGTTATTGCTATTTTTTAACAGAAATATGTAACTGAAATGACAGCATATATTAAAATTCTAGTAGTCATATATTCAGACCAAAAATGTATTTTCTACATTTGAACATTGTGGTTTTGAAGTCTGCAGCATGACATTTCCATATAGGCAGTTTGATTCTCAAATTAAACAAAATGACAGAAACCAAAGAAGAAATCTGGAAGGAAAATAATTTAAGGATGGAAACACTAGCAGTCTGAGCCCCATTTACTAACTTCTTGCTCTTTCTTCAAAACATGTTCCTTGCACTTAATATGCTTGAAAAGATCTAAAGAAAAATAGTGCAGGGAATGTATCCATTTTCACATACGAATTGAAATGTGCTTTTTTTCTGCTTCTCTCATACTATGATACATGCAGATCATGTTAATCCAAAAAAATAAAAATGGAACAAGGCCATATTTTAACAGAATGTACATTTTACCAAACGTAGGTTTTTCATGCACATTATAGACTAATTTAAGCAGAAACACATTCAAGCTCATCTGTGACAAGAGCCCTTAAGTCACTTTGGAGCTTTGCCTGCTGTATTTCAGTCCAAGTGTTTTGAAAGGGCTGGATCCAGCATTATTCTTTTCTGGCTCAAGAGAACTCACATACCTATTCTTTGGAAAGCATTTTCTTTTTCCTATATATTAATCCCAGTTCATTAATTTTTTAGAACCCAAGAAAATTCTCTGAAACACTCTCTCTCTCTCTCTTTCCCTCCGTCTGTCTCTCTCTCTCTATCTTTCATGCAGCAGTTTTATTTCAGCTGTAGAAAATGCACAATATCTTCATTTTCTTTATTCATGAATCCCAGTTCTTGGCATCTTACTCTATTTGCTAATCCACTACATTAATTCAACATTTCTTTACATCTTAACAGACTTTTATGCCACAATTTAATCTTATTCTTTTAAAGGTCCCCCTCCTTCTCTTTTTCTGACAGAAAAACAGCTAAGGCCTTTTAAATGAAACAAACTTAAGTTATTATACAGTATTTTTGCATGCTAGCAAAGTGATAAAAAAGGAAAGCTGCGTAGATCCCAATTTCCTGAAATCTTTATTGAACATTCAAGACAATTCTTCATTCTTTTCTTTTTCTTGGGAGGATTTTCTGGAGAAGACAGTGTGTGAATGGCATCCTTATATGGCTCACAGAAAGATGTATTCTTATACGGATTGCAAAAGATGCCATTGTAAAAAGATTAGGTCACATGAGCAATGCAAACTTTGAATTCAATTCCCTTAGCTTTGCCTTAATTAGTTCTTTCTGTTTGAAAGACACAGAGAGTGAACGGGGGCCAAGGGGAAACCATTTTTTATTCAGATCACACACTGACATGACAAGGTTATTGTGGAAATATAATTGTCTTCAGGATTTCATAATGGAAGTACTGAATCAGAGAAAAACAAAAACCCTAACACCTGTGCAGACCCCCTGATCTCTCCCAGCATATAATTTTATTACACAGATATCTTTTTTCCAATAAAACAATTAATGCACTTTACTCTAGGCTACACTGTAGGGCAGTTGTTGGAATTCTGTTGCCTCTTGGGGCAGTCACACATCAACATAATGGCTTCAGTTCAAATATAGTTATACACAGATTGATGCTGTGTGATAATATGGGTCTCTTGAGCCAAAGTAGAATATGGGAAGCATATAAGAATATACTTTCCCAGTGACTCTAAGAAAATAAGCTATGGCATTTGAACATTAGGCATTGGGATATATCATCACACAGGGATTAAATAGTCATAAAAACAATAGTACACAATTAAAGCAAAGTAATTAAAAAACAAATGTTACAGAGAATTTGTAGCTGGAGAAGGCTAGCATTAAACATACGTCTTTTTAAAAGAGATCTCAAATATACCAGCATTTAAAAGATGACTGTCACTATGGCATGATCGGAGCTGTTATATTATAAAGGGAAATGAATTAACATGAAGATAGAAAGGTACTGTACATATTTTGGCTGAGCTCTGTTTCATAAAAATGACATGAAAGGGACATTGTCTCCAAAAGATTTAAATGTCTATATGTTTGTTTTGAAAATACCATGCACAATATGTATAACTGTAAAAAATAACATAGCATTTGCAAATGACAAAACAATTAAAAGTATCCTACTTCATACAATTTGTTAAAAAAAAATTGCCTTAAGAAAAAAAAGCATTATTATTATCATTTTAACGACAAAAACTTTTTTGGCATTGTGTTTCCTGAATTTTAGTTTGATCATCTTTTATTTTTACAATATCAATAGTACCTGTTTTTTCCTGTCTCTTTTGACAGATTCTCGAATTATAACAAACTAACATCTGCCACCCCCAAGCAAACAGATTCTTCTTACTTCAGGTTTTTTTTCCTCTCAACAAATTTACTGGGTGTTAATTATACAACTCAATTATTTGTTTCCCTGCACCATGACCTCCCTCAGCAAATATACAGCAATTTTGAATCCAAAAACTCATCAGGGCTTGTTTTTTTGACAAGCCATCTCAGGCCAGGCTCTTTAGACCCAAAAGTCACTAATCTCTACCTCAAACAAAATTACAGGATTTGCTTTCACTATCCTTCATCTCATCTTGAACTTCATGTCTTTTATTTCCTAGTTCACTGGCAGCATATACATTATTTGGGGAAATATTTTAACTTAATTTAAACTCTTGTTATGATCTTTAACTGGGCAAAATGATGCATCATAGGGAAACAAGGGCTATCTTGGTATATCTTATCAAAGGTGTCAAGAATCCAGTACTCATGACTGCTGAGGGAATGACATTTGAAAAAGTTGTGGCTGCTTCAGTGCCACTGGCTACTGCGTGCTAATTTTCAACATTTCCTGATAGTTTCCTAGCCAATTTCCTAATCTCTCTCTCCCTCCTCCACCTGGTAGCAGCTACTTATCTGGAGGAAGGGAAGAGAAAGGAAGGGAAAGGAAGGATAAAGGAACGTGGAAGAAGGAACTTCCACACATCTTTCCTGACCCATGCTGTCCCACACACAAACTCCACTAACATGTGATGCTCCCCTGTGCACCTTACTTTACCTAACACACACAGCATCTCTCATGCCTCATTCCCAACCTATGCTGCCTGACTATGCACCCTCTGCAACCCTCATGGCATCTCTAGCACATACACACAACCCTTCCCAACCCACATAACACCTTTCATATGCAATCACATATATCTGAATCACAATCCTTTCTTTCACACACCCTTTCTTTTGGAGGGAAGGAGGGGGGAAGAAGGAAGATTTCTGATACTCTTTGCCAACTTCCCATAAGGAAATTCAATGGGCATCTCAACAGAAAGTCAGAAGTTGCTATTGCTTCCAGTGTTGTTGTTGTTTTTGTTTTTTGTTTGCCTACCAGTGTCATTCTGTTTTTCTGTTTAGGTAAGGAAATATCTCTGAAACTTTGATACAATAGGATACAGGTTGTCCAGTGAATTAATAAGAGTCTTGTAAAAATTACATTTTTCTGTTTCCAGCTAATTTTTCAGTGCAATGTCTTAAGGGCAATATAGCTCCTTAGTAGCCAAAAGGGAAGAAATAAAATGAAGTCTTTTTGTGAGTTGTTATTTGTGACCTATAGAATTCAGTTCAGTGTACAAAGTAGTCAAGTAAAAAACAGATGCCTTTATTTAGCAGTTCTTGTTGGTATGTATTTTATAGTCTTTGCCTCAGAGTCCCAATAAATTACAAGGTATTTGATAGCATCAAGAACTATTTTACTACTAAATCTATATATAGAGGAAAAAACAATTTCTACACATTCTAGTAATTCTTCTGATTAGCCAAGGAAATTTGATTTAACCTTGATATGTATATATCTTGTGGAAATAAATCCACTGAAACATAATACTGCTTAATTAAGGTACGTTGTATCATAGATGTTCATTTTTGAACCATAGAGAGTGAAAGAAAGAAAGAAGGAAGTAAGGGAATGGGGAGGGAGCAGGGAGATAAATTTTCTTCATTAGCTCTTTTCCTCTTTCCCTAGAATTCCTGTCGACCAAAATGACATAACATGCATTATGATGTCACATACAGACATTACTCATTTATACTTGTGTTTTAATATTTTGTAGATTTTTTTCTCCTACTTGCAATTTTAAGTAAAAATTCCTCCACTATATTCTAGAGAGGCAGAAATCTGTTTCTTCTGCGCAAGCAAATAATTTGTCAAAAGTAGGGAATGGGTTTTGTCAGCATAAGACTATATGACTTAGTTGGGTTCAATCTCAAATTGGTTGACTTAGGGTCACCTTCAGTTTAAATATGGGATTTCTTACATGATTCAGCCATTCAGGTACAACCAGTTCCATTTCATCTATGAAAGGTGGCACCTTTTTAATAGCCAGAAATGTTTTCTTTTCTTTATTTCTCATGACACCACGAAATATCTCTTTTGTTCTCATGGTTTCGGCTTTTAAATCATCCGTCAGTCACAAGAGGTGGTTCAGATTCTGTTGAAACATGCCATGATTGAACTTAGTAGTGTGCTATGTGATTTCACCACTATCAGAAAAGAAAGGAGTCCCAAATCTATGTTAAGTCCACAGAAATGAAGTGACACAATCACCCCTGGCAGAAGTAAATCTCTGTTTCTGACTAGGATAGCATCGCCCACAAATTCAATGTGAGTACTGAAAGCCTTTCAACCCCATTCTTCTGCCTGCTACTAATGAATCTCTCCTTAGGCTCTGGCCACCACTGCCACTTGCAATGTGATTGCTCTTACCATAATCACTGCTGTGTTATATGTGGTTGCCATGCTCTACTTATGGCATTAAGCAGAGCAGGCCTGGGGCAGGAGGATGTTATTCCTTTTTCTGTAATTCTATTTTTTGTTTCTTCCTTCACCAGCAGTAAATTCCTTCACCAGCAGAGATCCTCTACCTTGCCTCTTTCTGTCTCACCCATATTTTAGGGAAGAAGAAAGAAAGAGAAACTATAGTAGCCAAACAAGCATAGAATTCCATTTTTCACAAAAATGAAAGTAGCACAAGTACAAGGATGAAAACATCTATGATGAGAAGATTGCTATGAATCAATACTGAAGTGGTAGTCACTGAAAGTCACACACACCACAAAACTGTTCAGCAATATGTTCCTTAGCAAAGAGGAGAAAAGTAAGATTTTGCATATGTAATATTAAAGGATTTAATTTTTAATCCTAAAAATTAAGCTAATTATACTTAGGATCTACTTCAAGTGCACTGACCTTCTACTATAGTTCCAACTTATACTTTTTTTCATTCAATTGAGTAACATTTAATACTGGTGTCAGCAGCAAGTGATGCTGAGCGAAGAATAATATCTGTACTAGCTTTCCTATTTCAGACTGCTCAAGCTGCTGCTATGCTTATTATAGGCTTCATCTGACTTGGGAAATTTAATTGCTTTTGCAGAAAGCTGTTAAGATTCAGGAAATGAGTCAGCTAGCAAATTTCAGAAAGCTAACCATTAAAAAAAATCTCAGGGCATCATTTCTCACTTTATTCAAGCAACTAGGGGCAATCTATGATGACATTGTTAAATTGGCACTTTTTAAAACTAGATCAGTGAAGCTTTTCCAGTGACATAGGGGGAAAAAAGCCAGAGTTTATATTTGATAAATATTACACTGAGTGGTGAGCTGGAACAGGTGATTATGTATAAAGGATAACAGGATCGTTCTCCCCTATCTTTTACATGAAACACAAATATGTATAAGGGATTCAATGGCAATTTAAAAATCTTAAAATACAATAAGAATAATTTTGGGATTGACTAGAAAATCCAATCGGTCAAGAATGTTGATATAGTTGGCCTAGCTGGATAAAATAAGCTCAATTTCTTTTATATATGTGTAATATTAAAGACACTTATAACGGAGTGGGTGGTCAGTTATAGTGAGCAGAGAAGTAACAATATAGGAAATAATTAAACATAAGGAAACTACAAATCAGGATTTCCCAGTGACCCATTCTGAGGATATTTTCAAAAGTTAAATGTATAAAATATGTTTTATAGTGAATAATGTGTGTCAATGTATTCAATATTGTCAATATTGAACATTTTTACAAACACATTTACAACATTTTCAATTAAAAAAAACTATCTTAGTTGTTACACAGTACATAATTTCTTCTGGATTTATTAATATCTCTGAATATAAAAATATATGTAACTGTCCTTATAAACATTCCCTAATATATTTTCTAAAGATATATATGTTAAGCATGTAGGACATATTATATTATCAGCATATATCAGTCCATGCAGCATGACAGCTTCTTCGTTTATGGACTGTAATGTAGCATGCTGATCCAATACAAATTGGTAATATACTATATTGAGCATTAAGAGATTTAAAAAAAAAATTCAGTTAAATCTGAAAAAGAGCAATCGTGAAATTAGTCATTAAATTGTGTTCTGGGCCCAAGGAAGTATTAAAATCTGAGTCTGTCTAATCCTAATCTAGTGCCTTAATAATAATCCCACACTACCTTTCTATCAATAGTATATATATGTACTCACAGAATACATAAGCATATTTTCAAAACATTTGCTCCATTTAGGTGTTCTCAAAATATGTTTTATATGCATTCTGAGTATAATAAGAGACATTTTAAGGAGTCTATTCAAGTTCCTGATCCAAACTGTTTTAAGTTCTTGTTTAATTTATTCTGAAATATGCAGGGAGCATCTTAATGCTTAACATCGCCTGCTAGCTCTGGAATACTCTTCCCAAGGAACATTTATCTTGCACCATCATTACTAACTTTTAAGTGCAAACAACTTTTAAAAACTATACAGGTTTACTAATAGTGTTTTATTATATTTAGTCCGAGAATATTCTGGAATTTGTGTTATTCTTTAATTGGGAGGGTTATTGATATTATCTGTTGATGTCCTTGTAAACTGTGTAACTAAATAAACCTTTTGAAGACAGTTTAAAGTAGTGGAAATGGATACATAAAATTTTCTCCTATCTTTGTTTTCCTTTCCAAATTGCATTCTCCAGGCCCTTTTAATTGTTTCCTTGATTCATGTTTCCCATGGATTTTCAACTGAATTGTAGTTCAAAGTACAAGATAGAAAACAGGGGAAAGAGGAATGGCAATTTGGAGAAAATTTCCTATCTTCTAATAATTATTAAAATAACTTGTATTGACATATACATTTGTTTCAATGGTAACACAGATAGATGCCACCCAGCACATAAAAATGAAGTTAAGAACATACAGGTAACGCTGTTTCTAGGCGCATTCCTAGTAGGAAGTATAGAAATGAGCAGAGGTCCACCAGCCAGTGCCAATAACATCAGAATTTAGTGGGGATTAGAAAGTGGCCAATTGGGCACACTTCACAATCTCTTTTTTCTTAAGCTTACTAATTGTCTGAATCCTTACATATACAAATCCTAATCCTTGCTTGTAAGCTTCCTTATCAAATCAGTGAGAGGGAAAAGCAGAGAGGAACCATTAAAAGGTACTGCAGATCAAGAATCGCAGAAAAATGTTTTATATCAAGGCAGACCATTGGTCCAAGCTGAGGCTCACTTATGTTGGCAGTGGTTCAAAAGATTTCAGACAGGAATCTTTACCAGCAAAACATGAAAATGTCAGAGATAGACTTTGGAGCTTTTTGCAGTATGTTCTTTACACATAGCTCAAAAGCAAAATTGGGCTAAACATATCAAAACAAGATAATGCATGCAAAGCACTCTGAACATCTGAAAACAGCATGTAAGAACAAAGCTTTGTTGTTTCATTATTTCCATCTCCCCATGTGGTAAATGCAAATGACTTTGAGCTATCTACCTTATAACTACTTCATACAAATTAGTGACATTTTCTTTTTCTAAATGCCTTCATGATGTAACATACAACTTCTTGAAGAAACTGCATTATGAAAGAACTGTATGTGGGAATAACTATACTGCACATACTTTTGTAATTCTATAATAATGCTGTTGTGGTAAAAAAAAGAAGAAGAAGAAGAGAAATGAGAAGGAGAAGATGTACTGCAATCAGTTACCAAGCATGAAATAGTTTCCATCTCTTGTAACAATCTACTTGTCACTAGAGTCATTCCCTTGATATAGAGCTGATGAACAAAGCCTACAGGAGTGCCTTTGACTGCTGAAAAATCTTGAGTTCAAGCTTACTTTTACTTTAACCTTAATGTAATAAAGGGGGAAATACTGTTTGTGCTAGAAATAACTATGTTGACTCTATTTAATAAATGTATTGTACCTAAGCTAGGAGTAGGGAATGTGTGCTATCAGTTGCTGAATACAACTTGTAGCAGCTTCATATAACATGACCAAGAGACAGGGGTACTTCAGTCTAGCAATATCCTACACACCAAATGGTGGCACAAACGTACTGTTGTATGTTTTAGCACTGTTCTGCAAATTGGGGAAACAAGTTGTTAGCCTTACCAGGATTTTTATTTCAAAATATCTGAACATCATACAAAACAAAATCTGCTCCCAAGCCTCTTTTCCCCCAAGACTGTGGCTTATATGGCTTCATTTCTTAAATATTTTACATTTAAAAACGATAGCAAGTCACACAAATGAAAGTGGGCAGGGGAAAGCCTGCTATAGTTATTCCAACCTGTATAGTACTAGCTTCTATAGCAAATAATAGGTTAAAAGGGATAAATGTTTCATCTATAGAAGATTTGAAAATAAAATGCACTCTAACAGCTTTTGTGTTTGTCCTTTCTTCTTCCTCCTCCTCATTTCTAAAGAAACAAATGATCACAAATTCTAGTAGGTCAATTCCCCAGCCTTTTCAAGTGTGGCTGATTAAAAGCACCTCCCTATGGCAGTTTATTTATTATTTATATATTCAATTTATATTCTGGCTTTCTATTCATGCAAGTATTCAGGGTAGATTTTATTCAGGGGTGACTACTTTAATTTCAGGTAGACTGGCACATAATTATATCTTTAGGATTTATGGTGGCATTTGCACAATTATTGATGATCTCATCAAAATTATACTATGAAGATAAAATGGCTTCACAGACCAGCAACTATCAATTAACCATGGTTTGGCACATGAATAGTAACCATGATTATGAATAGTATTATGAGTTCTTTTGTGTTGATAGTTCCTTTTTTTAAAAAATATCTTCGAGTTACTAATAACTTCTGGAGATTGCATGGATAGGTCCTTGCAGTTTTCTTGGCAAACCTGCTAAAGTGGGTTGCCATTATCTCTGTCCTAGAAAAAATAGCTCAATACTTTAACCACTACACCAAACTAGTCTTATAGCTTCCTTTTAGATTTGGCAAATACATTTATAAATTGGAAACACTAAAGCCTGGGCCGAAATTGGAAATATAAGATGGCTTGGCTCTGGCCATCCTGGAATATTCCTAGGCCATGGTATGTTTTCGAAAGCTTCTGTTTCAAGAAGCTTGCTATCATGGGGAAAAGAGATTATAAGAGAGATTTCAAAACGAATGTGTCTATAATCTTTCCCAACCATGCCTTTTTATCCCCCAGGATTGTAGTAATGACAAAAGTTTATGCCAGGAACAGGGGTGGGTTCTAACTTACCTCACCGCCGGTTCACTGCCTCCCACGCCACATGGGCGCATGGGCACATGCCTAGTAGGAAAAAAAACCAAAAAAAGCCACCAAAAAAAGCCAAAAACAAGATGGCAATGTATGTGCAGTGCCGGAAACTCAGCTTCTGCGCATGCACAGAAGAAAAAAAACACATTTTTTTAAAAAAAAAATTCCCCCCAAAAAAACAAAACAAAAAAAGATGGCGGTATCCACGGAACACAACCAGCTCTGTGACGTCACCAGCAGCCTACTACCTACTTGGTAGAACCGGTCTAAGCTGATAGGAACCCATCTCTGGCTAGGAACCTCCAGAAATCAAAGCCCCAAGTCTTGGTTGCTGGGGTACTTAAGAATGTCAATGCCTAGAGAAAGTTGAGACCATATCCTTTAGGTTTCAGCTATATAAAAGATTCTATAGATGGAGAGCAACGTATCTCTTTCAGAGGCTACAACTTTTAACCAAAGTGTGCATTTACTCTTCTCTTCACTAAAATCTGTCTCCTGCAGTCATAATCTCCTTACAGTTCAGCAAGGACATCAGTCAACAGCCACAGGATTTATTTGTTGACAGAGTATATCTGATATGGAAATTAGAAGCAGTGACACTAGGGATGTTGTTTAACACAGTGGCTTTCACAAACAATATGCTGTTAAAATGCTCTAAGGTCTTACAACTACTTGCAGCCCTTTAAAACATCTGAATTTGGTCCCGTATCTTAATGATAAGATTAAAGCTATCAGTATACAGTCTCAATGTCATAACTTTTATCTAGTTTCAATAAAAGGTATTAAGGTTTAATTTTACTACCATGATTAACACAATGCTCTTGGTGACATCCCAATGGTGCTTAAAAAGGCTTAGCGGAGTGGAGCTTTATTGTTTTGGCAAGAGGGTAACTTCATACTGGCAAAATTAGCCTTTTGTGTGCAGAAAAAGATCTTGCAGACCAAACAAATGTGGAGGAAGAATCTGCAATTATATAGGCCTGCCCTCCACCCCACCCAACCAGAGACAGGTTTGTTTCCACTGCTTGTTAATTCATTTAATGTCCAGGTTATATTCCATGCAAAATAATTCACCTTTCCAGATTTACTTTTGATGACTACAACAAATCATCATGCAGCCACTGCACCAACTTCATTTTGATCATTAAATGTGACATAAACAATTACAGTTGAATAATTATAGACATCTAGAGGATAGTGTCATGCGATCAACTTATCATTTTAGTTAGCATAGTATGTCACATTCATAACCTTGTAATCTGTTCAGATATTTTACATGCATTTTCTATTTTATTTTGGAAGGTGGTTAAAAATGCAGAAATACTCATCCCAATAACCCTTTAGGAAATAAATCATAAACTTCAACACTGTAACCAATTAACAGTAATAAATACACAGTGCTTAGAGAATTAATTACATTAGGTGGGTGGGATCCAAACCTATTCTATAGTGGTGGCTTTTGAAGTGTAGAAGCATGGCAGATTGGTAAGGCCAGAATTAAATTTGTTACATTAATGCCTGTGCCTTAATCATCAGATAAAAGAAAATTTATTCACTATAATTTGAAAAATATATTTAAAAAATAATATATTGTTAAAGACAGAACTCAACATTTGAAGAGTAACATTTATGTAAAGCAGGATAATGAATATTTTTGTAGCAATTGTGCAGCCTGATTCTTGGTGTACAAGTATTCTTCATTTAAGCATCAATTGCTTGGTAACCATTCAAAACTTCCACATGGTATTTATAACCCACTTCTAGAGTTTCATGAGTGTTACTCCACCCTGACATCACAGGATGGCATTTTGGGTCCTTGGCAACTAACTCATTTTTATGGCTAACTGCAAACATTCCAAAATCACACGCAATTACATGTCATGATTTATGCTTTGTTGGAAACTAGACTTTTTGGCTATTTTCCAGCAAAAAATGCACATAAGAATACATGTCCTTTGACTCACTTAACGACCATGCCATTTACTTTTTGACTCTGGTGTTTGCATAATAATGGCACAAAAAAGATTGTAAAATTTTAAAATTAATCATATGGGTGCTTCAACTGATAATGGAAATTTCAGGCTCTATTACGGTTATAAGTCAAGGACTACCTGTAAGGAGAAATGTCTTCCTGTAGATAATTTTGTGAATTAATTGCCTGATTGAATGTTTTTCAGTTGGTTAACTTTTATTAAAGACTCTGGCGTTTTGTTAGTTACATTTGCTACTTTAGTACATGCAAATTTTTCTCTTTACTTTTGTTGGGATCTAGAATACCTGATACTACTGAGAAGGAAAATGTGCTAAGTTAACTGTATACTCCCAAATTCTCAGTTTAAAGATCATCCTATAAAAGTATACAAAGCAACTGAAGTGAGCCACAACCAATATAGGCAGCACAATCAACCTTCTGCCAATCATGAAAAAGCTACAAAGAGAGGAAAAACAATACAAGTGGTATGACTCCCTCCATCACTAGCATTTGGGCTACTCCAAAAAACAAGAAGCATATAAAAAAAATATGAATCCCCATTTAGCACTAGCGAAAAGAATAGATATATTCTAGGATTTCATTCTGAAAACCTCATATTGCCACATATGGATATTTGTTTTTTAGTGATACAATAACACTAACAAAATCAGTCATGTTTCATCAAGTGCAAGTGGTAATACAAAGAAAGTTCTTTGGGAGGAATAGATGTTTTGCACTGACAAAAAATATAGCTTAATGTTATCGGGGCTATCTTATTTGTAACTGCTTAGTTCAACCATTAGAAATATATGAGTCAGCTGAATGAGAACTCCAAGAAATTATGCCAACATTTCTCCCTTCTCTTTATTTTCTGCAAAGATATAAACATTTTGATTTTGAAACTCTGGTATCAGCATATCTCAAATAAATTTAGACACAGGCTTATTCTTTAGCTTAGACAAACAGGTACTTGCATCCGAAGATTATTTTATTAAAATAATGCTGTGTAATATAAACCCCATGCTCACTTTTATGTGTGCAGAAGTAGATTATATTTGTAATTATGGATTCAACGTTAATATAGAGTGCATGACTGTAATCCCCAAAGCAGCAATTCAATTTTCATTCATAGTCTTCAGAAGAAGGATTCAGAAGTTAAATTAATTCAGGATTGGTATTGTGGTGTTTTAATTTGTGAGCTAGTTGTATTTATGAAAATCTGACATATTTATAGTCCTTACAAAACTCAAGTCCATGCTCCGTTTCAAACCTCCCAAAGTACCGTTTCAAACTTCCTAAAATACGATTTTCTGATCAGGTATATACAGCAAGATTGCGTCATAAAATATATACTTTTTCTTGCTTGAATCCATGAATTAAAACAGCATTTTATATGACCAAACATAAACTAATGCTACCTATTAAATAACAATGTAAAAATTAGCAAAAAGAATAAAAATAGTGTTGAAATGAATTAGTTATGATATGTCAGTTGTTAAAAGCTTCTCTAAATAGTTCACATTTCTGCATATTTGCAACCAAATAGCAACCACTAGTGGTTCAAGTATATTTGTACATTGTCAATAGAAACAGAATCTTCAGGACTTTTTGCTTGGAGATATATCATATATATTGAAGCATACTTCATAATGGGAAGTTTATCTCTGCCTTTCCTAATGCGTTCCCTATGAAGCCTCTTTTGCCATGAGTTAGTCATGTACAGCAGTACCACTCCATTCACCTTTGTTAATATAAAGCGAGGCTTGGTTGTGCAAATATTTAATGACATCATTCTGCTAAATGTGCTCTGCTCTCCATTAATACACGATTACCTAGATGTTTGCTTTAAAGCTTCACAAGTGAATAATACTTGAGAGGTCTCAGTGTGATAAGCAAATTCTGGCTGTAAATGAAATTAGTCCCTTTTTGGTTCCCAGTTACTTTAAGTCCCAGAGAGACAAGAGAGAGAGAGAGAGACAGAAGGAAAGAAAGAAAGAAAGAGAAAGAAAGAAAGAAAGAACATTCATGAATGAAAGCAGTTTGGTTGCACTTTCTTATAGGACACAAACCAACTCTCCCTCCTCCCAAAAAATTAAAAAATAAAAAGAATCTTGTGACATAGCTGTGGCTCAATATATTTCCACTATAGGCAAGGAAAAGTGATATCCCAACCTATCGTGCATATGTCATTTAGAATTATTTATAATCTGAGAAACAAGCAGAAATAGATAGTCTTCCATCCTTCTATCCCTCATGTACAAAGTGTTAAAAAGGCTTAAGTATATACCAACTGCTCTGAAAAACTGAAACATTTCCAAGGAATTGCTTTTGAGAGCAGCCTACATAAACCTAAAAGCAATTTGTTGATTAACAGAATAATAAACACAAGTCAAATTCTACTTCAGAATTGACTTTCTTATACTTGAATTGCAAGTTCTATCAACATCTGCAAATCAGAGAACTCTAGAATCCATAATTGTTTCCTAGTATGTGCTACCCATAAAATGGAATTATTTTCAGAAGATTAATTAACTAACCTCTTGACTGAGGAAAAAATAATTTTTTTCTTGATGTGGTGGACAGGAAAATAATACAGAGGGTACTCAACATCTCCCCAAGTTGGTTGCTGTTATTTTTCTCTTGTTCTAATATCCTCCTTCTACCATTACCACTATTACCGTCAGGACTGTTACTATTTTTTTGTAGGAAATGTATAGAAATGTAATTACAGTCACAGTCAGAGGCTCTGACAGTTGGATATAAGTGACAATTAGCAAGGTGTGTCTGAATGTTTAGGTTATGAGAAATGGTGAAGCCTTTGCAATATTTGCCTTGTGTGGGTTGTGCATTACAGAGTAGAAGGCAAAGAGAGATGGAAAATATGTTAATGCTAACTAATTAAAATAAACAGATATAAACATCTATAACAAGCCTTTCAGTCTCAGCAGGTAATAAATGAGAAAACTTGCAGGAAACAATTCTTTGTGAAGAAACAGATCAAGATTAACAACCACCAAATGTGGCCCTCATTTGATGGAATGTGGCTGTAGTCACTGAAGTAGGTCACATCTCTTTGTATAAATTTAAATATCTTTGATTGCTTTTCTTTAATTAGAAAATCTATTGGAAGATTTCTAACAATTTTGATTAGCTAAGAAATTGGTTGTGAAGAGAATGGAGCTGTCTGTGTCACACCACTATTCTGCTGAAACTCGCAGTAACACCTTAGTCAACAGGGACTTTAAACAAACAAAAGAGAACACTGAAATTCTATTATACAGTTCTGTACCTTTATTTCATAATGAGGAAAATATAACACAAACACCAGCATATCTCACTAGCGTTCATTTTACCCAACCATTCTGTCAATAGTAAAAAGCTGTTTTGTTTTGTTTTTCTGAGGCCAGGGATTTTCCATTAATGCAATCTGATTTGCAGCCCTCTCTTTTAGAAAGTGAAGGTGAACATGAGATTGAGGAGAAGGGCTGTCAGTAAAGCTGATAAGGAAGTCTGAATGAAACTCCTCAAGCAGAGCAAGGCAGATGAATAGCTACAAATGGGAAAGCTGAACAAGAAATGGTTAGTGTTTTATTGCTTCAGCGCACATGGAAGAATTCAGAAATGCAGATAGCTGCACGTGTGCATATGTGGTGCATGATTCTGTTTCTGTAAAGATGATAAAATATGACAAAACAAAGTAAATGTTAGGCTGTATGAAAAAATGTATGCGTGGATAACATCTTTATTCAACCAGAATTGCACTGCATTTTTAATTTTTAAAATGGAAAAATCAGCTATTGCTTGATCCTTTTTCATATTTAACCAAAATGTAACTTTAAAAATACATAATACTGTATCTACTTGACCTAAAACAGTACATTTTTCCTCAAACGGAAACCAATATTGTCCAACATGGATATGTGTCTACAAACAGAGAGGTCAGTAAACAAAATGCTTCTGATGATATAAACTTATTAATTCTATTACTTATTCACTTATCCAAGGGTGAAATGTAAATTTTTTCCTACCGGTTCTGTGGGCGTGGATTGTGGGCATGGCTTAGTGTGGTCATGTGACTGGAGGATCAAAAGACAGAAACTCACTTTAACAATGTCCTGCTGGAGCAGGGTTGGGCTAGATAACCTCCAGGTCTCTTCTAACCCTGTATTATCCTCTGAAGCTGCGTCTAGTGTCAGGTTTGCAATCCTTCCTATCTCTCCTTTTTCCCTCTCTCCCCCTTTCTTTTTTCTTTCTTTCCACCCCCACCCCATTTTTTGCCTAACCCCCTCTCCCATTTGTTTGCCTAGCAGGCTTCAAGGGAAGCCTGCTGAGAGGAAAAATGGACCCCCACCCCTGTTTTTTGCCTAAACCCTCCATTTTTTTGCCTAGCAGGGTTCAAGGGAAGCCTGCTCAGAGCAAAAACGGATGCCCCCTGCCACCCCTCTTGTTTCTGGCTTGGCATGGCGGGGTGAGCAAGCAGCGACAGGGCGAGGGGGATCAGTTCAGGGGCGTGGCCAGCTTACCGGTACAGCAAACCAGGCCACATGTCCGGTAACAGTTCTGCCGAACCGGACCGAACCGGGAGCATTTCACCCCTGCTTAAGACTAAATATTATAATACTATAATGCCATTGTTCTCATGAAGAAAAAGGAGAGAGGTTAGATCCTTTGCATTAATTACCAGGACAATATAAGTCATATGTAGCATTTTTCTGCCCTGCAGTTAAAGAATATCTGGGTTATTTTTGCATGTACAAGTTCCTGAATAATTCTTGCAAAAGGGTATTGACAGCCAGTATCTTAATTTTTCAAATGCTCCCTTTCTTCAGCTACTTTAAGGTTTACTATCAATTATATCCTCAGAAGACATTCAGCATTTGACTCCTTTTTTTATGTTGGACCAACTAGAGCAATTCCACTGAGGGCTGCAGTGTTACACTAATTGACCCAACCCCTATTTCTGAATATATGATTTATAATAAATAACATACCCACCTAGTGTTTGATCACATGTAAGAATCTATCTTGAGCCAAATGTCACATTCTTCCAGTATCTAGCTTTGGTGTAGTCCTTATGTCCTCTGAATTTGGCCCATAGGATTTTCTAGAGAATCTTATTGTTCTGAGGATTTCAGAGAAAAGAAAAGACTTTCAGACTTTAAAAAAAATCAGCTTTATTATTGTTCATATGATGTTTACTGTGAGAATTTTTAAATACATTTCATTGTGAGATTTACCCTAAAAAAAGGTTTTATTCAACAAATTCAAAACAAGAATCTGTTCTGAAAGGTATCAAGTTGTCACTGCTATTGCATGAGGATTTTATGGTCCCTCTGTGACTATGCTGACCCTTATTTATTGCACAATTGTGGTTACAAATAGCATAGTTATGAATTATAAAACATGTGAACCCAAGATAGATTTTCTCCTCCCTTTGCAACTTTGGTTTAGGCTGCAGAGAATGCATATCCAGTATACTTCAGTGAGCCAAGAAGATGGAAATTGCCACTATTGGGAAGAGTCATGTAGTGAGAGAACCTTGAAATGTTTTGGTTAGTGTTCATTTCATTAACTGCTGGAAACTCAAGAGAAACAGTAAAGTGTGATGCAGATATTGACTAAACCTAACCTTAGTGTAGAAATTAAGCAAGATGACATTGGCAGAAATAAGAATGTACTATTATCTAGGCAAATAATACTGAAACATGTTTTAAGTCCAGGACAAGATCCAGAGGTGACTCAGATTGATACCACTGGAATGGAAGAAGAAGGAGTTATAGCACAATCAAACTTGCATGATTCTGTTATAGCTAATCTGAATAAAAGTAATTTTAACAATCCTAAGGGGTGGATTTCTTAAACTCTTAAACTAGTGGGCCTGGCACTTAAATGTGCTAATTCCACAGTTAAACAGTAGCTTAATAATTATACTTTCAGAAGAAGGCGTGGCTTGTGCCTGATGAGATGACGAGCCTCTCAGCAGCTCCTAGGAAGCCGTCGAACCTCAGCCCAACCGGGAGTCCTAGCTGACCCTGAACTGTCCTGGAGGGACAGTGAAGTACAGGGGCACCTGCCGGCATGAACAGGGAAATGGCAATTTCCCTGTAGTGCAGGCTGAAGCCTCTAAACCTGAAGGTGGAAGAGGCGGGGCTGGAACCTGCTCCAAGTCAGGAACAGCACTTTGAAAGGAGATTAGAAGGAATACCGTTTGTCAAGAGGATAAGATACAGGACATGTTGCAGAAGTGCTGAAATTGAGCAAAGTGTGGAATTGGGTGAGTTCGGCTCTTTAAGAAGGAGGGGGAAAGTTTCAGAGTGGAAAACCAAGTGCCTGGTGGCGGAGAGGAAAAATGGCGGCTAATCGGCACTTGGAATTAAAAGGGGAAACAACAAATTGTTAAACAAAAAGAATTTGAACACTGTTTGCCTTTGCATCTGAAAGGGGAGTCTTAAGGGATTGGAATGAAGAAGAACAAAGAGAATTGAAGAAGAGTAATTTGGGTATTATACTATATTGAGAACAAAGAATTTATTAGAAGCTGATAGGGCCATCTGCTGGCGAAAAAAAGCTATTAAAATATTTGGGAGAAAACTTGAGAATATAAAGATATCTTGCAGTTGGGGGATTGTTGTTGACCGTGTGGTGAAGATAACCCGGAAACAGATGGTGAAAGACAGTGTGCATTTGGTCTGTATTTTCAAAGAATAAAAAACTATTGAACCTGGAAGGAAATAGACAGTATATAAAAGGAACTGCACGGATTCCAAATTTAAATTTAAAGAGACTGTGCTATAAAAACTTTAAAGGTCTACAATTGAACAAAATGGAAATAAAGAGACATGAGGGATTTTTAGAACTTATTGAAATGATAAAGAATATGCGTA
>JANHFT010000293.1:49286-79998 GCA_032467955.1 Pseudoxenodon macrops | reverse complement strand
ACACAGGAATTTGATATATACAGGAAATTACTACGTACTCTATAGAACCGGTCCAAACCGGTAGGAACTAACCTCTAAGTATACCATATAATAAAGCCAGTCTGATGTAGTTGTTAAGGCATGATTAAAAACTGGGTAGCCTTGAGTTCTAATCCTGCTTTAAGCACAAAGTTAGCTGGATGACCTTAGGCTAGTTACTTTCTCTCAGTCTTAGGAAGGAGGCAATGGCAATCCACTTCTTAAAAACCTTGCCAAGAAAACTGCAGGGCCTGTTTAAGCAATTTCTGAAAATTTGACCCAACTGCATTGGGAAAAAAAAATAGTTAGAAATGACTGAAATTAAATTTCAAATTCCTTTTGGAGTGTAACTTTACAAATCCAAATTATATTCTTCAATTACTAGTTGTTTCCATGTTACATAATTTATTTTGCGGATTAACTTGTATTGCCTATTTCTATTTGTATGGGTATGTGATTTGTTAAATACATTAATATTTAGCCCACACATATAACATTCCTAATCAGTTTCTTAAGCTAAGGTTTCTGGCCAAGACCATAGCTGATGAGCAATCAGTAGAAAGCGACCTGCTAAATAATTACTCACTTTGACCTGATGGTTTTCAATGAACTGTTACAAGAAGTACACTTGGTTTTTTATCTCTTATTTTATCTCCTATTTTAACTACATGGCAAAGCTTTTCCAAATAAATCCTATCTTTTAACTGTTATGAGATAAATATAGTTATTCCTGAACCAGGCAACAATCCTACTATGTATTCTATTTAAAGACATATTTTTTTAAACACGGAGGTTAAGACTTTAACAACTACCTTCCCTGACTGATTACAGCTCATCTTCTGACTACCAGCTCCAGATATATTTCTATAAGGTTGTCAAACTTATGAAAATATACCTTTCTTAGAAATTTTGAACACAGACTGACTTATTTTGGTTTACCCCAAAGTTTTGTACTTTTAATTGATGTGTTTTCACCAAGTCATAAATAATGGTTTATTATTTAATGGCATACCCTCTCCTAGGTTCAATTTAAGTTAGGGCATATACCAAGGATGTCGTCTTTCTCTCTTTATTTGAATTGAAAAAATCAGAAATTCAGAAGACATCAATTGAACTTTTGTGGAGAAAGACAATACAGAGGACATGTTATGTTTCAGAGTTAGATCAAAAATGTCTACTCAGAACCTTATATTTTAGTAATATAAGATTTTGGTATCCTGTTTAGTTGGTCTATAAATTGAAGTCAATCAGATTTGATGCCACTAAATCATAACAATAATTTTAGTAAGTAGAAGAAGTAGGTTATGAACCATGGTCACATTCCCTTGTTTATCTTCACACAACAATTCTGAGGAATTCTTTAAATGAATTTGTACTTAAGCATATATTTTAAGAAATATAGATAGAATCCTTCGAGTATGCAAGGTAAATCTGATTAAGATGAATTCAAAATATATTTTGATAGGCCATCCAATATTCATTCTATCACTGGAATATATATAAATTATACGAACATCTTTAACTATTTTGTTTTCCTCACAAGAACATCCTTTGTAATATTTATTCTACACAGTATAATTACTTGCTTGGAATAATGAATTTAACTTTCCAACTTTCAGGGTTATAATTAGATATTTTTCTATTTTTACTTAGAGGCAGGAATAAGGATTGTACAAATTTGAATACGTACAAATTTGTACACAGAAGTTATTATTTGACCCCGTTAATATTCTGAGAAGTCTCGAAATCATTACTAGAGTTTTAAGAATTAGCTTTAAGAAATATTATAAATAACCTGCTAGATCTCTGGATTACACAACAGCCAAGATAACTGATACTGTTGCTTCCAAGTACCTTTTCTCTCCTGTAAACCAAATTAATTGATTCAATCATTGTGAGAATAATAAATGTTCAAAATGCAACATAGAGAAATTTTCAAAGTGGATCAGTATGTGCTTTGGATGACAAACATCCATTAGTACATTTAAAGGCTCACTGGAAAGTGTTAAATCTCTATCATTATGGATAAACATAATGACCATATTATGTGATTCTATGCTTTTCAAATGTTAAGGGACAACTAATTGCAGCCAGAATTTTTTTAGTTCATTTTTATCTCTTTATATCATTCACTACAGTCAGCAGGATCCATTTTAATTTGTATTGTTCTGCATGCCCTCAGATATGGCTCCACGTGCCACCTGTGGAGCCATATCCGAGGGCACGTGAGGCGTTGCCCTATGTCAGCTCCAAAGCACATGCATGCCATAGGTTCGTCACCACAGATCTAGAAGTTACATGTAGTACATATGGCAGGAAGGTTGTAACACTGAAGATCATATGATTCCTGTATTGAAAGACCTACATTAGTTGTAAATTGCTTGCAAGTCATAGGTATTAATTTTTAGAACCCTAGATGGCTCAAAGTTTAACTATCCAAATGTTTGCTATTTCATTACACACCTGACTATTAGTATTTACAAAACACAGCCTACTATTATGTAGAAATGGCCTTTTCTCATATTGTTGTTGGCCTTAAAAATGTCAAGAGGCTAGAGGCTGTATTCATCTATGGAAAGATCTACTTTCTAGCCTACACTCTTCTTACTTTATGCAAAAGTTAGATCTTCAGCAAGCCTTCTCATGATAACTATTAACTATGAACTATGATGTACTCCAAAGCAAATGGGGCTTACTCTCATTTGTAATTCTTTAATAGTTATAATCTGCCTTGAATGATGAAAGAAACAGAAATATATGGTATAAATTTAATTATTATTATTTAACATTAAAATATACTATATAATACTATATTAACATAGTAATAACATATATTGGTATATTAGTACAAGAATAAATAATCAGCTGGTCTGATTGCTGTGTCTTTATAATTAATAGATCACAGTAAGTTATAAGTTATAAGTTTATTTAGCTGCCACAATATTGCAATGGGATATAAGAGAATAAATATTGACTTATTTCACATCTATAAGGTGAACTGGATTTTAAAAGTAAGAAACCTGCATCTTTCTCTACTTTATTTCCCCCTCATCAGGATTAGATTTTTTTTTTCATCCCACATTATTACAGCCAGCTAGACATATGTTTATTTCTGTGAAAATCTATTTAATTGCAGCAGAAATAAGACAAGTCGGGATATATTTTTCAAGAAAAAATATTTCCAGTCCAGGTAAAGAGCATCCAAATATAACTATCAGTCAAACTGATTTCCCAATTAAAATACCACAATAGTTGGGGAATAAAAGATTCCTGCCAGCTGAAGAATACTATTCATCCTCAATGTATTTATGCAAAGAATCCCAATTCTGTTACTTAATGTCAGCTATGTTTGACAGATGGGAATGTAAAAACAGAAAATCTAAGTGTACTGTCTACAGCCAATGCAGCACTCAAGGTCAGAATTCTCTAAGAACAAACTTGTGCCCTATTAATAATAATAAAATGAAAAGTATTTTGTCAGGGGAAGGTAGCTGTAACTTTTGCAGAATCACAAAACTCCATAAGTTCACCATTATACCATGAAATCCTCCATGTTCTTAAAAGTGTAATACATTTAATTTATTTATTTATCCAATGCATATGGCCACCCATCTCAACAAGCGTCTCTGGCCAGCAAACAAAGTTAAAATGAAATAAAACAAATGTAAGCATTGATGATGCTTTATTTCTTATTCCATTAAAGCTTGCCTTTTCTCTGGAAATTAAAAGAAACATACATATGGGGAGGGGGAGAGCTGCCTAATATTATTCCCACAGCAACAATCATGTGAGATAAATGGACTAAGATAGAATAACTGGCCCTAAGCCACCTAGTGAAGTCCATAATACAACACAGACTCTTGATGTTACTTGTTACTTGATCTAAGTGGTCCTATCAAAACCACATTTTATAAAAATGTGGAAAAAAGCAGTATTAATGAAAACAATTAGGAAACTCTAGCTGTTCTCAATTAACAAGACTGCTCTAACAGTACTGCAGAACTGCAGTTAATTTATCCATCCTGCTGTCTGAACATTTTATAAAATGATTGGGGGTGGGGAGAGGTTATATCTACATGCCTGTAAGAGAAGCTCAGAGAAATCTCTTACATACTTATGCTAAATGTTACAAAATTGAGTGCTCCAACATCTAAGAAGAAGTTCAGTCAACTTCTGCCCTTGTATTGATCTCCAGTGTCTCCCTACAGTTACTTTCTAATCCTCTCCATAATTACATGAACTGCCTATGCTTCCTAAATTTGTGGATTTTCCTGAATCCATTTGCAAAAGACTTTCCTTGAGTCTGAGAGGTGGATCAAGCAACCTCAGGTTGACCAAGATTCAGTCCTGTTATTCATGCCACTCTTAAAATTGCTTCCTCTGCAGACACTTCTAGTGCTAGGCAATATTCTCTTGCCTTGGAGAGATGGAAAGTAGAAAGGGAGACAAGGTATTGATCCACTTCCTTTAACATGCTAATTTCCCTGTGATGGTGTCAATCACCAAAAGGATGACACTTCAAAGGGAACGGTTTCTAAGAGGAAACATCTTCTTCAGCTACAGACAAAAAGCCACTCAGAGACAGAAAAACAAATAACTACAATGTGTAACCTAGACTAAGTAGAAAAAAATTGAAGAGAACAGCAAATCATTTCCACACCATGCCCTGAAAATAAGAGTTCCATAAGAAACCAACATAATTTAAACAAGTCAAAATCCATTGGTCATGCTGATGACTATATACTAAAACTGATATAAGGCTTTTCTATTTAAGATACCATTCAGCAACTGGGGTTACTCAGTGAATTGCATTTTATATTTTCGGGGAAAGATATACTTTGTTAATTCCTTCAGTAGTTTTCATTCACTTCAAGCTTGGTAGCCTAGTGAAAGAGAACACAAAGAGGCACTATATTTTTTTAACTTTATTGGGTGATATGTAAAAATATTCACATGCTTAGAAGAAATATAAATAAATAAATAAATAAATAAAATGCACATCTTTTGGCTGTTTCACTAATTCTTTTTCGTCCGTTCCCATGAGAAACATTAATCGGAGAGGTAACAATGGAAGCAAGTAAACTTCCTACAACAAACACCAGCATATTTCCTAAATGTTCTGATTGTCAAACATAGAAAAATCAATTGTTCAAATCATTCAGACCTGAGTCAGATCACTAAACAAAGGATCTGCACCCAACAACTTTATGTGGAAGGCCACCATGATGAAAATATTTGGGTAGAGAAAAGATAAAGGAAAAAAGCATTGCACTGGCAAGAAAAAAAGATAAGGGGAAATACATGTATTGCAAAATTTAATTGCTCTGTATTTCTACTCAGATCTTAAAAGTATAATACTGAGGGAGAGATTAGGCTCTAGATTGCAGATCCTTGATGCTTTTTAAAAGAAAGGAAGAGATAAAATTTTAAATAGGTTGTGCATTGTTCTAAAACATTTCTATTTTTTACAAAATATTGCTGATTTCTAAGGCTGCCTGCTGAAAGAAAGATACATCAAGCAGAGCTACTTTTTCAAGGAGATATGATCCAGAATCAAAGAAGAGTCAAGCAGGAAGATGTAAATCTTAAAGGAAGCATATTTCTCCTGAAAAGATGCCACTGCCTCTTCAGCATGGACTGCATTCTGATCAAACATCAATCCTGTCTATATTTACCTGCTGTCAATATTGTGGGATGAAATCAGTGTTCTGTTTAACCTCTGACCTGCCAGAGTTGAAACAAACAAAAAACGGATCTGGAGCCATGGGAGAGCACAGCCAACTGGCAAACAGCAGGGAACCGATTGTTAAAGTGACATTTGGCTCTGGCACAGGCAGCCTCTTTGGGGCAAACTGTTATTCTCTCAAACAAGGCATGAAGAGATAACACCATAAAATATGAACAAAATGGAACTTGTTTCCTTGCCACTAAATTGTTAGCTTTATGGGACTTCATGCTGAACAGTATGAAAAAAAATCCAATTTGCTTTGAAGCGCATTAGTCTGTCTAACATCCTAATTATTGTTTACATTGCCATTTGACTTCTATTAAGAATTGAATAATTACCTAGCAGTTCATAGTTTAAAAATACAAGCAAACAGGATTATCTGGATAATTAAGACACTGTACTGCAGCTTTGAACCAGTGCTGTGTAAAGCATCTTTCCCATAATGTAAGTTATTATTAATGGACATTTCAAAATGATGCTGTGGCTTAAGCATATGGTAAAATGTGACTTACAGTAATTTAAACAATGATATTTACAATGGATCCAGATTTAAGCACAGAAAAGCTTAATTTCTTCCATTTTCCATTTCCTCAAATTTCTTCATCTAAGCAGTAGCCTTTGAGCAGATTTTTCACTTATTATGTCCGCATTTCATTTTTTAAAATCCTTAAATATGGTAGTCTATTGTTTTAATGGAACAATTTGGGGTGGGAATGTAGATAATTCACAATTATTATTAAATCAGAGGGTACGTCATTCATCCTAACATAATTATGCAAATTACTCAAATAGTATCATTTGTGTCATCTCATGTCATTCAGCGATCATATCATTAAGCAAATGATGAAAATAACATAATATCCTTCATTACCAAAATGATGTCAAACTTATTTGTGTTTATTTACAGGGTTTATGGACTGTTCCAGTTCCAGCTGATGCTAAGTGGTAAACAATTTTGTCTACATAACTCAAGTTAAAAACAACAGCATAAAAATGCTTTCTCCCCAGGATCTGTCCAAAGAACCAGGTCTTTGCATTCTTTCTGAATACCAAATGGGCTGGAGAAATTCGAACATTGGGAGAATACTATTCCACAAAGAGAGCAGCAATAAAAAGAGTATAAAAATTCAGCAAAAATGTTGTCTTCTGCACCTGAAATCGATTGCACTTAAGTGCAATCTTTAAATCAAAGGTTTACTGGAATAAACTCATTTTAAAGATGATAATGATTGATTATTCTCCTATTTTTCCTCATAAGAATAAGCTTATTAAAGAAACTGGATCGTGGCACAATAAGTGGCAAAACCATCCAGTGATCATCTAACAGTGGAGTGGAACTTGGATTCCACTTTAAAATTCAAGAAATATTCCTAAGCAGTATGTATTCTACAAAAGAAGACTATAATATTGTGCCATCCAATCAGCTGAGACAATATTTCCTATTTCATAGTTTATCACTCAGTCACTATGATTAATCTAATACAGTACTGATTACTCTTTTTGAGAAAATGGATTAAAGCTCTACATTTTAGTTGGCTTAGAAATGCAATAAAAATGCTCATGGAGAATCAATTTGGTCTAGTATTTATGCTAGAAAGCAAGATACTGTGTGTTCAAGTCCTGCTTTGGCTATGAAGCCAGCTGGGTGATCTCACATCCCAACTCACCTCACAAGGTGGTTGTTGTGGAGAATAAGGAAGAATGAAGGAGTATTAGTTATGTTCACTACCTTGAGTTATTTGTAAAAATAATGAAGGCGAGATATGGATAAACAAATGAACAAATAAATAAATAAATAAATGAAATCTAGAAGTGGTGTTTAATAAAACTGCATATATTCACACAAACTTTTCATTGTAATAACCATTTTTAAAAAGCTTCTCTTTATAATTCATCTATAAAAACCACAGAATATGAGACAGCAGACCTTTAATTCAGGTCATTTTTATGCACAAGTCAATTCCAGAAAAGAATCACACAAATGATATATTCTATTTTACTTTATTATTATTTTTTTATTATTCCTTTGCAGAGAAAGAATTACCTTTACAAACTGCTTCCCCATATACAGTCATCATGTCCATAATATACACAAAACACATAATTAATTCACACCAAGGAGAAGCTGGTAATAATTAGTTCTTGAAAATAGAAAATATTCCAAATACAACTAGAAGTTCAAGAAGAAACACTGATTACTCCAAGTGGACAGAACATAATGTCAATTGGTGACATTAAAACAAAACTATACTGGTAAAGCAAAAAGATAAGAGCATTTCTCTTCCATCTTTTGCTCCTTAGCTTTAAACTCCTCCAGTTCCCTCCTGATATGTCAGATTTCAATTCCTATAATTTAAATGTGGAAATTAGAGGATTGAATAGATCCAAAGAGCATCAAATTAGGAAAAGATGGAAGTTTAAACAAACTCCACACCAAGCTGTGGAAATACTCTTTAGTATAACAATAAAGCCATAATAATCGGAGCCATCTTGGTCTAGTGGATAAGGTATTAGCCTAGAAAGTAGGAGACCATGAGTTCAAGTCCTACTTAGCCACAAAAGCCCTTGACCTTGAGCCAGTCCTTCTCCCTCAGTCCAACTCACCTCACAGGGTTGTTTGGGGGAAAATAGGAGGAGGATGGGCTGATGGATATGTTCACTGACTTGAGTTATTTGTAAAAATAATAAAGGCAAGATACAAACAAATAAAACAAATAATAAATCCTAGACTGGCAAACTCCACATTGCCAGTGTGGATGGTGACAGTGTTGATGATACATAAAGAAAAAGTAGGAAGCACTGCAGTGCAAGATAACAAGAATTGGAAGGAAGGGAAAATTGACTCAGTGAGCTCTTTCATAGACTGAGAATATGATCCTGGAATTCTCAATCCAACTATCCAATAATTTAACAATTACTATAGAAGCTACTTCACAGGCTATGATAGTCAATGGATTAACAGAAGAGTTTGAACAAAGGATGTTTAGTAAATCATTGAAATCAATTTCCACTCCAACGTTTTCACCCAGCAGATACTTTTTTACAGATGTGAAGACCAAAAACAATCTTGCAATTGTTTTTGTCAAAACCTAAGTCCAAGTATCACTACCAGGGAGTGTTAGCTGCCATAGGCAATCCACTGGAATGTGGTGGCAAAACTCTCAAAATTCTGAGGCTGCAAGTAAATAGGCAGGAAAATCCAGTTCAGAATAATTTGTAATACTGAGGTTAGCCTATATGACACTGTATTATTTACTTCTATAACATGCTGCAGTGATTAAGATGTTGGCTTGGACAGGAGGAGGGCCGAGATTCAAGTAATTGACTGAACATAAAACTAACTTGAAAACTGCAGGCTAGCCAGTCTCCTTCATTCCACCCTACTTCAGGATTATTGTTGGAATAAAATTAGAAGAGATTCCCTGAAGTCTCTGAGAAAACCAGATAGAAATACATAAAAATAAACAAAACATAATGGAAGAGGCAAAAATAGAAACAGAATTTAAAATTATAATATCTTCATTTATGTATTTATTATACTGCCCATTTCACAACAAAGTGAGCCTTTTGTAAATTTGTGCAATTTACAAAATAGTAAAAATGTAAATATAAAAATAGTTAAAATTAGAACTAAAACCAAGATGATAGATAGCAAGGAGGTGAAATCTTCTCTCTTACCTCCACACTTCCAGCAAACTGCGCTAATAGGGATCCAAGTCAGCCAGCAAAACCTGAAAGGCCAGAAGAGAGGGTGCAGATCTTATTTCCAGTGGCAGAATGTTCCACAGGATAGAAGCTGCAGCGGAAGAGGTTCTTCTTCTAGACCCCACTAGTTAACAGTCCATGATAGACAGGGTACACAGCATACCCTTTCCACTGGAACATGTGGGACAGGCCAATCCAATTGGGTTGAGACAACTTCTCAGATACACTGGCCCCATTGTATAAAGGGCTTTAAAGGTAATAATCAACACTTTGAATTCAGCTTGAAAGCAAACTAGCAACCAATGCAGCTCATGAAACATTACTGTTATATGCACCACCCTAAGGACCTCCAGAACTGTCGGCACCATTGCATTCTGTATTACCTGTAGCTTTTGAATACTCTTCAGAGGTATCACCACGTAGAGCACATTGCAATAGTCCAATTGAGAGTTGACCAGGGCATGAGTGACTGCATGTGAGGGCTCACGATCCATATAAGGGCACAACTTGCACAAAGGCTCAACCAGAGGTGGGTTCCTACTGGTTTGGACCGGTTCTACCGAGTAGGTAGTAGGCCACTGGTGATGTCACGGAGCCGATTGTGGTCTGTGGATGCTGCTATCTTTTTTTGAATTTTTTTCTTTGGGAAAAAAAAATTTTTGAATTTTTTTCAGGTTTTCTTTTCTTCTGTGCATGCACTGAAGCTGAGTTTCCGGCACTGCGCATGTGTTGCCATCTTGTTAAACATCCACATCCTGAGGTACTCCATAGCCACAGCCACTTTATCATACCGGGGTTCAATCGAAGCTTGTTTTTCCCCATCCAGACCCCTACAGCTTTCAGACACTGTGAAAGGGGAGCTATTAAGCCTGCCACAAGGAAGGCAACAAAATGGACCCAGCAGAAGGCTAGGAAGAACATATTTTTTTAAAAGAAAACTATCTTATATAAACTCTCAGATTGCCTTTCAACTGTTAAATAACTCTAACTAGTCTTCATTACAGGACAAATAAAAGGAGAAATATATAGAGACACTGATGAAATACGTATAGACCAGAGATGGGTTCCTAACGGAATGGGGTCTGGGTCTACCGAACCATTAGTAACTTACGAGCACAGTTCAATAGAACCGTTAGGAACCCAGACCTGCCATGCTCCCAAGCTGGTTCTTTCAGTGGCACCTATGGTGCTGCCATCTTGATTTTTGGTTCTGTGTATGCACAGAAGCTTTTTAAAAACACTGTGCATGGGCGCACACATGGCGCACAAAGCGAGTGCACGACTGCAGCACGCCCCTGAGTGAACCAGCAGTAAAAACATTTAAAACCCACAGGAAACATGACTAAGTTGAGCTAATTCTACTTTATTATAAGGCAATATTTAAAGAATATTACAAACCTGAAGGTACAAACTTCCTGCCACCACTTTTAACTGCCCAATCAATTAGGGTGGATCCTTCCCAGGTTTCTTCACCTGAAGTTTAAGCTATTGCTGGCTCTCCCATCTATTGTCTGATCATTTGATAAACATCTCTTCCCTTTATCCTTCAAGGTAATTCTCATTTACCATTACACATATTAAGCCAAATCCAATACAAACTACCATTGTCAGCTGTTTTCCATTTTGACTGCTTTCTTGTTTATTTCTGCCAATATTTCAAAAAAATCTATGGTTCCAGCAATTCTGAACAGGTGATTCTCTCCAAAATGGCGATATTGCCAATAATAATAATAATAATAACCTTGAAGTTTGGAGAAAATTAAAAAGAGTGATTCCTTCTAATGATAGTTTATTTAATGAGGACAATTAATTAGGTAATAATTATGTTGTCATTTTTAAACTTATCTCTAAAGAGAACTAAGCATTGGGTTAATCTATTTCCACTTCTTCTTAACAGCAAATGATACAAGTAATGAGCAATATAAATTTATTAAAGAAATTAATATAAAGAAATAATAAATGCTAATAAAGTAAAGATTACCACTACTACTACAATTATTGAGAATTCTCAATCCAATAACCATTACAAACTAAAATAGTAACATTTGTCCAAGAGCTATATAGACTTTATATTTTTCATATTTTTATTGTTTATAATTCCAGCCATTGTAAGAACATAAAAAGCATAAAAAGCAAGCATAAAAAGCAAGTGAAGACAGAGAGTAAGTATTATTTTCTCATTTTTAGTTTACGGATGTAATCTTTCTACTTATAAACTGTTCTGAAAAATTGTGTTAATTGTATGGAGAATTTAAAATGGAGTATATAAGCATATGTGTAGGAAAGGGGAACCAGAAGGTGTATGATATTGTCCATCATCATCCTTACTACATCTATAGTTTCTTGGAAGAAAAATGTTCACTATTTCCATTCAATCTCTGAAATGAACCAACTCCTTCTGCATGTTTCTTTGTTGTTCTAAACCTTTGCTTAATTATGCCACATGGCCTGACACTCTGCAGTTTACTGCTCTGTGAAATTAACTTTGAATTAAACACTAATTGCACATCAAAATGCTTTGTTTGCATATTCACAGGATGGGGAATCAATACTTTACTGCTATTTTATAGAAAACATCTAGAATGGATTTTGGTCTTGGTGTCCTACTGTTGATATATATGACACAAAATGAAAACAGTCGATCTTTTTCTTTTTTTTAGTGAAACATGTATGCATAGAATTGTTGTGTAATCAATAATGAACTTTCAATTGATGTATTCCATGAAAGCTTGCTTGTTGCAGCCTACAGCAAGATTCGATCATGCTATAGCAGGCAAAGGATTGTATGATGAACAGAAGACAGGGGACAGAGATAATAATTATCTGAAATACTGTAGCTATGTTTTTATTGTATTTTTTCTTAAACAATCACACAGATTTTTCTTTTACAAGCCACGTAAATTTTTAATTGAGTTGATTCATATTAAATTCATGTCTGCTAAAGTCAGCACAACAGAAAACCGTCTTTTCTGAGGACTCAGCACATCACAATATCATATTAATTGTGCAATAATAAATCAGGATCTCATCACCTCTCCCACCCCCTTTAACTCAGGTTGCTATTTTAATTTTCCAACCTTGGAAACTCAGGGGAAAGATCCCACCTAAAGTGCAAATGCTTCAGTTGATAACACAGCCATTCTATACAGTATATTGTTAGCACTTTTCCCTCACAAAGAGGTCCCAGACCTATTTTACATATATGTGGTGACAATCAAAGCACACTCTTACAGCTGAAGGCCTGAGCTGTAAAGAGAAATACTGTGCAAATATCACATCCCTATCTCTTAAACAAAGAACTTTAAACCCAAATGGAGTTCATTTGCATGAAATCCAAGACTTCAGCATCTACATAATAGACAGAAGGAGCTTCTCCTTCACTCTTTCCAAAGGAAGCGCTTATCTCCTTTGTGAAAGTGGGAAATGGGTGGGCTATTTTGCATGAGGATGTATACAAGATATGTAAATGAGGGATCTGCTGCATGCAGAAAGCAAACTGGCCAGACAGCTGACAATCCTCCATTCACAGGGGAAACTTCTCTGGCTTCCAATGGGAGTAATGAGAATGGAACAAACATGTTTGCTTCCCAGGGTAGGAGAAGCTGATCCTGAATATTCATAAAGTGACCATTTAGTCATGGAAGTGTTAATTATTTCCAGCTCATGAAGCTATGTGACCTCACCTGCTCCCAGAAAGCATATCAAAAGAAGGAAATAATCAGATGGAATGAGAGCAGAATTTGATCCCACAAGTTAAAAGTCAACCAAGGAAAGGATAAAAGGCAGAAAGATTCAAAAGATATAAGAGATGGCTTGAAATCTTCCTTTCTCACATAGTCTTGCAGCTAAATAAAGATCTGAGATCAGTGGGCCATGCTACTAAACACAGATAAATAACCCAGCAATTGCCAGGCTGTATTTCTCAGAATCTTGGCAAGCTTACAAATTAGAATGAATATTTTACTTTTATAAGTAAACTATAAACATTTCACATTTAATTCATACAAACCTGATAAGGCTAGCCACAATTTGCTACACATATTAAATGAGGAAAGAAAATAAACTGCAATTATTTCAGTGGTGAACATGAGGGAAGAAGGGGAAAATTGAACAAATGAACTATATTATGTATGTCACAATTTATTTATAATTAATTAGTTTGCAAATGTTAAAAACCATGACTTCCCTCGCTACACAAACCTACTCAGTATTTGACACTATTTTACAATACAATCTTATTGTCAATTCAATAGGAAACCTTACTATTCTTTTAAAAGAACAGATACAAAAATACATTCAAAGGCTCTGAATACTTGAAAATATCTAATTCATAAATGAAAATTTTCTTTTTTCTGGATACATCTGGATAAATCTGTAAAGTTGTATCACCTAAGGTCATGGATGTCAAAAGAAAACAAAACCCAGATTCCTACAACACTACAGCTGTGGGATTACATTTATGATTACTTAGATGCAAACAAAATAGGGGTTCGTATTTAAAAAATGTAATGAAAAATAAACTATAGTAATAATAACAAAATTCTTTCTCCAGTTATATCATTTGAAGCTATTTAAAATCACAAAAATTTATATGATTCAAGTAATTGAATCTTAAATATCCCATAATTAAAGACAAAAGTAGCAAAGAGGAGCTGTCTCAAAGCCATATTTTAAGACTTCTAAGATTTTTTATAATAAGCTTATATTATATTAAATAAAATTAATAATGTATTTAACACTGTACGATGCTAATTTTTTGGAATATATATATATCATAATGAATGTACCTGGGTTTTTATGGTGAAAAATTATTAAATAAAAGTGCTAGTTTTAGTTTCACAGAAAGCATGAAAACAATTTCAGAGAATTAGCATTTTCCTACTTGTTTAATATATGTATTGTCTTTCCTATGTTTTCTTGCATTTCTTTATTTTAATAAGGGAATTAGTTCAATATGTTTACTGATTTCTTCTTCGTTTGTATGACAAAATAATTTAAATGTCGATGATAAATTCTAATAAAGGAAACATCATCCACAGGCTGAATTTTATCTTAAAACAGTAATTATGTTCACCTTGCAATAGACTTCAAAGCTAAGGCAATTTCAACTTTCAGTAATATATTTTTCATTCATATTTTTTTCTCCCAAAAGGTTTGAAAATCAAGTGCACTTTTCTCTTTTCCCTCAATTTGAAACAAGAAATTCAGCCAACACAAAAGGGTTGTAAAAATAGGTGTAGTGTGTAAAACAGTATGTATAAAAATATTTGAGTAAATGGTCTTATATTGTGGAGAAAAATGAATAACAAAAGACTTTCATTTCAGGGAATATTATTCAAGATCAAAAGGCTGAATGAACTTGAACCTATTTGGGAGCAAAATACAGACATCATCAAGTAAATATAAACTGTATTTTATATTAAGTGTTCTTTGTTTTCACCTTCATCATTATCTAAATTAATATGTATATATAAGAAGAAATGTAGTTTGCTCTCCAATGTTCTAAATTTTTCAATAGATCAGTATTATTATAGATTCTTATCATATGTCCATCAAACCTTTGTTTAGGTTTTAAGATCTTAATCGATCTTAACTTGACTTAAGGATCACAGGAGGAAGATGGATGAGGAAATGACTGACCAATGACCTTCTCCTGCATTTATATTGCCAAGTTTTACACTGAAAAACAGTTTATGTAGACAGTTATCAAATACTGTAGACCTGATAGGTTTATCTTCCCTTTTGTCTGTCTTCCAATTTCACAATAGCACATCTATGAAGTAAGAATGTGAAAATATTTCATTCCTCATCACCTATTTTGTGGTAAATATTCTCGATTAAGAATCAACATTGCTATTCAGAATTACTAAACTTTGGAATTCAAAAAATGTGTACACATGCTGGCACATATTATTATGAAAATTGCAGAGATGGATGCCTACCGGTTCTATTCGGTTCTATAGAACTGGTAGTAACTTGGCGATCACGTCACAGAGCCAGCCCTGTCGGTGGCTCCGTGGGCACTGCCATCTCTGTGGGCACTGCTAATTTTTGCTTCTGCGTATGCGCAGAAATTAGTTTTTGACTGCTGCATACATGCGCACTTTAGGCATGCACACGCAGAGCGACCCTGAATGAACTGGTAGTAAAAATATCCAGAACCCACCCCTGGAAAATTGGGAGATGAAATTCTGTTGTTTATTGATTTACATTCACTTCAGGAAACTTTAATGAAAAAATATTAACATGGAAGACACTCAAAGAAGAAAAAACAGAGTTGGATTTGATATTTGGGGGAGAATAGCCCTATGAAGTATGCATGCAAGGTTTTTGTTATTAAAGATAGTGAGGTTATGTATTTACTAGGTTGTTTCCCCACTTATGACAGTTTTTATAGGAAAGTACTTTTTTTCTCCCCAAACTTCCAAAAACAAGGCTTCCTTGTCAGCTGATTAAATAATAAAGTGTGAATCACTGACTAAGGAGTGTTTTAGTTTTGCATCAATCAGGGTGAGCCAATATTGCCTCAACACTGCCTTTGGGGAAATCTAATAGCCAATATTCTAATTTTATCCATCTGTTTCCCCATAATCAAACTCTATAAAATTAAATTCCAAGAATAGCAGAAACTAGTAAAAGAAATATGTTCCTACACATTAATTGTCTCATAATGTGATTACTTCAAGTAAGATATCTGTGTATTGGCAACAAGTTATTTGTTCCAGGCATCCAAACATTTTGAATGATCCTGTCCTTTTCCAGAGAGAGAGAGAGAATCACTTGCTTTTGTGATGATGTCCTGTCATTATACTAGCCACATTTCAGTTCTCATTCATAATTATAGTATCAAGAGGTTATGCACAATTCTTCTTCAATAAGCATATAAATATCTGATTAATACATGATAGCAAAAGAAAATGTTTAGAAAAATGGTTTATTTCAGGAAATAGTTAATTTCAAATTGCCTATAAATGATCATATGAACCTATTTTAGATAGGTGGGATGAAACTGCTATGGTATATTGATTTCACAAAATAAAATAGTGTGCTGTTTGTTTTGTTCACTAGCTAAAAATAGGATTTTTTTTTAGCCAAATGCAATTAAAATACATGAAACACAGTACCCTAAATCTTACTACTTTAAAAATAAATGAAGCTATTATTTAGGAGGGGGGAATTCATTAGAGACTGATCTTGAACAGGTGGGTTACAGGAGCAATCAAGTCCATAATCAGCTATAGTCTACTTAGAAAATCATAATAAAGTATAACTAAAAATCAAGAAAATCATAAAGAAGATTTAAAGTGCCTTTTCTTTTCTTTCCTTTCCTTTAAAATAAGCTGCCTTTTATATGAAGGTTAATCCCTAATTCTGTGGAGGATAGGAAAAGGAGGGGAGAAACAGATGACTTCTTGCATTTCTGACTAGTCTCCTAGCAAGTTCTTTTGTAAATGAAACAATGGAGGCTTTTTGAGAAATAAAAATATTTCACAAAAGCAGCCATGTCATCCATTCAAAGATTACTTAGTGGAAGAATTCTCAAGTGAGACAGAAAAGTTATTTTGAAAGAGACTAAGAAGAATTTTAAACCAAATATTTATTATCCATTATAAAAGTAAAAACAAAAATTTCTAGCCTTGTTATTATTAATATTATTATTATTACTATTCCCTTGACATGATTCTTGTTAGATTTAATTTTTCCAATGAGAAAAAGAAGCACTTTCTCTTAAATGAAATAACATGAATGGATGACAACCATTTAAATGTGAGTGGCAAGATGCAACCTAGTTCTAATCTATACTCTGATCGCTATATTCTTTGCTTTCTGCATTTTATGGTAGTGTCTTTGTTCTTTCAGAATGATGCGTCCTTTAGTGTTGCCTCCTGGAACTACTGAATTTCCTCATTAGACCACACTGTCCCACTGCATTCCCACAGGGATTGCTAATTACTGTCTTTCTTCAATTTAGTCTCCTTTCTGATTCAATTACATACACCATCCTTTAATAAACAGTACAATGCAACAAGGCCTACCTTGGCATTCTCCATTATGCTCTTCATATCCAGCATTGCACAGGCAGTTGCCAATGGGTACCAGCCATTCACCATCTGCCCCACAGTACATTTTTGGCACATCCTTCTCTTCTGAGTTGTTAACACATGAACCACGAACTTCAACCAAAGAAGATGTATCAGCTCCTGTGATTGTGTCTGGAAACTGAGCCAGATTACGGACTGTCAGGGGACACTTCTTGTAGAAGACACGAACAGACACCAGGGCTATGCAAGCACCTACATCCTGGAATGCCAGATAAAATCCCTTCTTGCTCAATGGACCGACATCACGTATTTCTGTGTTTAATTTCATAATCCTGTCGCCAATGTCTACCTGAGTAAAACTCTCATCAGCAGCAATGGTGTCAATCTTACCAAACTGGCTTTCTCGAATAAAACGTTCCTTGTCATTGCTTGATTCATAATAGTATAGGTTAAAAGTCTCCTTGCAAGTTCCCATAACACCTGGCAGGCTGTTGCAGTCTCTTAGTGTGAACTTGATTTCAATATAAACCCTTTGAGCCCCTTCACGGGGAATCCAATCAGTCCGTAACCAGTTGTTCTGGCTTGGTTCCATTACATTGCAGACTTGATAAGTGCGGATTGGTGTATTTTTCTCATCCATAATGCTGACTTCCTCCCACTGTGAAAATTCAGACAGATAGACATAAATATAATCATGTAACATATACAATCAAACCTTCACCAGAAAAAAATATTTCTATTGTACTACTGGTTTCATTGGTTTTATACAACAGACATTAATGATAATTACCAAGAATACGTATTAACTAAAGCAACAGGAAATTAGCTCTTAAAACTATATAGTTTAAGGTGGTAGAGGAGTAGAATTTTTTAGTTTATTAGAAAATCAATGGTCAATCTGTCAACATATATTCTATTTGCCATTATTTGTATTGCATGATTTGAATGATTGAGACTGCTAATAAGAGCTGTAGTAAAATAAAGGGTATCAACTGAACAGATATTTTGTTTGTATAGGCAAAAAAACCAAGAGAAGATAAAGAACTTGATTGACCATAGGTATTCATTCATCCATCAGAAACAGAGCAGAAGAACTAATCACTTCTAATCATCAATTATTCTGATATTATGTTCTTTACATTCACATACCAAGTTGCAGACTATAGTAAAATACATAACGCAAAACCTACTAAAACAATATCATTAGAATACCAAATAACAATTACTTAAAACCAACACCAAGAAGAAAAATCTCCACCTGTCATATCTAAATTGGTATTCAGTGTGAAGCTAAAGGATTCTTGGTGTGTCATAATAGTGTGATCAATACATACATCCACACAACATGCCCTATACATATTGTGTGAGAAAGATAAAATGAATGGGTGTCTTCAAAGAGATTTGCATATATTATCTTTGTCAGAAAAGCATCATAGCCAAGTAACGGAACACAACAGGTGTCAGGTTCAATTACCACTATCTCTGAGTAACCCTGGGAAAGAAATTTGTTTGAAATTCTTGAGGGCTTCTGCCACTCAATGTGCAGGTCTCAAATTATTAAATATATGGAAATGTTACTGGATAATGGAACAATATTTTTAATCCACAACAAAGATTAAGACTCAGTTTTTTGGGTTATACTGCATATGCACATTATAATAAAATAAATAGCTTCAATGCTAAAAAGCTTTATTTTTTGTTCCGTACACATCTTGATTTCTTTCAAAATGATCTATCTTCAGATAGACAGAGAGAGAGAGAGAAAGCTTTCAAGACAAGACAGTCTGTATTCCTGAAGAATTTACATTGGAATAAGGATACCCCAGTTATGTCCTTGGTGTCTGTAATAATTTATCTTTCTCTTTAACATTTGGGTAGTTAGTATACACATACATCTACACAAACCTGTGCATTCAACCACCCAAAATATGATTCTGAAGAGTGAATATGATCTTATTTTGTTTGCAGAGGTTCAGTAACAGTGAGAGAGAATAATACCAGTCAAAAAGAGCTTTCAAAATGTGATTATATTAGTCATAGGATGCAGAAAGGTGCTGTTGTGTTGTGTTATGTTTCTTTGTTTCTTTGTTTCTTTGTTTCTTTATTTATTTATTTATTTGCAAAAGAAAAAATAAATTGGTTTCGGTTTTGCTGAATTCAGGATCAATAACTGAAGAAAACATGCTTATCTCCCCTTACTTATAAAAATGTAACTAAATCCAACCCTTTTCAATGAAGCACATGAACCCAAAACAATAGAATAGCATTATAAAATAGTTTTCAGAGGCTTCATCAGCAAGCAAAATAAATACACTTGTTCTGGTGGATGTTATAAGATATAAGCTACTTTTCACTGTATTGTGTTTATAATCATTAAAGTTCGTAACCATTAAAGTATTCTTGACTTTAAATACAATGCTGGATAGCTGAAACCGCTTTATAGAGCTGTGGCAGCTAACCTCCAGAGTCAAGATGATAATATTTGAGTTATTGTCTAGGGATACTTGAGAATTCAAGAAAAAGGGGGGGGAGACAAGGAGAGAGAGAAAGAGAAGGAAACAATATCCACCATGTCAAACTGTGTCACGGATAATAGAAGAAACTGGAAAGCCATCTATCAATGTAAAATGCTAGCGCACAAAGTGAGCAACAAAGTTCCTTAATTTACAGCTGCCATGAAATGAGCATTGTGTTACAATTCTGCCCTTTATGATCCAATACCCTATACTATGGGAGAGGGCAGGGACGAAAAAGGAGAAGGAATAAAAATGGTCAATGGGATTTCCTTTTGCATGTTTACACAAAAGACAAGTCAAATTATAAGGCTGGTCCAAAGCCTATTGAATTCTGTGAAAAGAACACAGACCCTTTACTGCAAAATTCCTCGTAGGATTTGGTCACAACTTCTTTCCTTCCTCAACAGAACTGCATTTTTCACTTAGTATTTATATCAGTAAAGAGCCAAACATAATAAAACTGCACATTTCCAGATAAAATAAATTATTGTTTGATAAAGTGTGTGGTCAAAGATTAACTTTGTCCTCCTTTTCAGTTTTGTCAAACAGACTTCCTATGTTTTAATAAAGCAGGATAAAGCATTCCAGACCAACAGTTTCTTTGAACTCAAATTTTAAAAATAAACCATTAATTAAACGTATAGGCTAATACATTTGTTCTTCAATGACTGCCATAGACTCAGCAATAGATGTATTCATTTGGGTAAAGTGACCTATTTTTATCTCCAATCTCTCTTATTAATGTATTTCACATTTCAGAAATAACCACTTCTTAAATGGTAACATGGGATTCTGCATCATACAGAAAACTCCATAAAATATAAGGAGGAAGCAAAGTTTATCTTTAAAAAATATATTGGGGTATTTTGGGGGAAAATGCTCTGAATGAAAGCATTATAGCAAACTATTAAATATTTTTTCAGCTTTCCTACAGGCAGATTTGAAGAACAACTAGGTCCCTTTAAGCTTTTTTTTTTTACCACTGTCATGTATAAGCTTTAATACAATTAGTCTCATATTATCATAAAAGCACATCTCCCCATTTTTTAGAGAAAAAATTATACAGCTAATTATTATTAATATAGAATAACTATGTTCTTCAACGTTTTTAGATTGCTGAAGTTATTTTCATTCAAACTTAAAATATTTAAAGCTATCAAAGAAATATTCCCTACACTGAAAGATAGACTAATTTATTAACTTTTCCATGGCACAGGACTAACTGGAATCCTAACTCTTACTGAGATAAAGCTGTATCTTTCCCATTATCAAAAGATGAGGGCAATCGGCTGCAATCAGCAGTGAATATATGCTGTCTACACCCAGTAGCTTGCAAATCATTTCCTCTTGCATGAAGAAAAGGAGGAGGGGTTCCAGGAATAGCAGAGGCAGTCCACAAGTTGACTGCAGTCAAGTTCAGGCATAGCAACAATGGGGATAGGACAATTGACTATTTTCCCATCAAAGGGCTGTTTCAAAGCTTATGCATAATGCATCTCTAAATAAATAACCTCACATTCCTTCCTTTCATAGATATAGTTACCCACAAGCATACAGACACAAATGTACAAGGAATATTAAAGAATAATGTATTTTAGTAACAAGATCTGCATCTGTGGTTATGATATGCTTGATGGTGTTTGAAAGCTTCTGATTTACCTTCAATTGGTATGGATAGTTTGCCTTTCTACTGTTAGGATAAGATGTCTGTTTAATTTTAAAGACCTTTGTGGTCACTGGGAATACCATGCATCTTGTTTTACTCCTGAAGCTGTTCTCCTTATTAGCCCTGCTTATGTAGCAACAAGAAAGCTGTATTTCATTATTTAATAACATGTCTGATCCTTTGATATGTAGAGTATTAATGGTTTCCAATAAATCCAGTAAGAAATACTCTTGAGTTTCTTGGAACTATCATATCAAGCCACATGCTATTTATTTAAAGTTTATTATATTGCATATAACTAAGCTATGATTGAAGTTTCTCTCTGTATCCATGTCTACAAATGCCTTGATTATTTCATTTGCTAAGAGATGACCAAACTGCTGTTCTGCTTGTACAATGCTCTTATCATTGTACACAAAAAATAGGTATTTTGACAAAGATAATATTTACAGCTAAATATTAACATTTTTGAAAGGAATATTGAACATTTACCTTTCTATTGACAAGGAAATAAATTTATGGAATAATTGTGAATTCACAATCATTCCATATTTTCCAATATGGGCAATGAAAATTGGATGAGAGTTTGTTTAGATAACTTTATTAAAATATCAAAATAATTTTTCTGCTTACTTCCAGAAGTAATGGGATATAATTAATTATGAATATGGATTATTATTGTTATAAAATTATAAGAAGAGAAGGGATTTCCTCTTGATCAAAATGAAAAAATAATAATTCTTTTTTTTTTTAATGGTATTTATAAGTGACTTTTGAAGAAATATTTTACATTTGTGTTATAATTCACAAATACATATTCGGTGTCCTAAATAGAATTGACTTAACAAATTTGCTGACTTGTATCCAGTGTGACTCTTCTCTTCCTGATTCTAAAATTATTGTTGTTTTTCTTTTTATAAGGCTCTTCCATGATAGGGTATCCCAGGTTTATACAAGGAAATAATACACTGTTACCAACAAAGTATAATACATATCTTAAAGGCCACAGAAATAAAATTGACCTTTTCACAATCAGCGAAGAAAAGGCTATCAAGTATCTTTAGAAATTTACTAATCATTTCAAATTTTTATTGATTAGATAAAATATTCTGAACTTACCCCTCCCTCTAAGGGGCTCGCTATCCAGCCAAGTTCACCTTGAACTGATCTGGAATCCAATAAGGTAACTGCAAAAGAAAAGCACACATCAAGTCCCAGGTACTCAAATTCAGGCTACATTTCAAAAAGCATCATTAAATGATCTACAAAAGAAAAGAAAGATGCTACCCCACCAAAAAAAATAAGTATCTTCCCAATGGTAATATAAGCAGGAACTTTTATTCTTATTTAGAATACTTATTTTAAAACATACATACAAAAACACATACTGTGGATTTGATAATGATAATAATAATAATAATAATAATAATAATAATGACTTGACAGGTGAGTAAAAATGCCAAATCTAGCCTAAACATCTGGCTGACCATGCAACCAATCATCATCATAATAATACCCAGTGAAATACTGTCTTGATGTGGTTTTTAATATTATTAAACAACAACATCTGCCTAACTCAAGTCCATGGGAAAGTCTTAATAGGTGGAGAAAAATATCAAATCCAGCCTAAACAACTGTGTGACAAACCAATAAGAAGAACACAGAACTGAAGCATTTTCAATTTTTTCATTGAAAATCATCCCTTAAAAAGGAAAGAGACCTGAGCTATTTATAACTAAAGCCAAGTCTACTTCAAATCCAGCATGATACCTAGTGACTTCATGAACACATCCATGTCATTTGTTTGGAAATAATATCAAATGGTTTGCTCTTGGCTTCTTTTAGTGTGTGTGTGTGTGTGTATTCACATCCTAATTTACAGTTCTAAAATTACTTAGTATTCTCCCATCCAAGTCCTTTTCAGGTATACCCTGTTTATTCTTAAGGCCATTTTTCATAGACTTTGATTCTAATCCACTCTGAATTTCCAAATACACAAATCCCAGCAATTATTATAACATCCTCTAGGAGAAATCAATACAGTATTACAGTTTTTCCACTGCAGCCACATAAATAAGATTCCAAGCCTCCTTACACTATCCCACTAGGACACATGTTGATTCTGTAGATGGGGTACACTTGCATTTAGGTCCTCTGAATTAATGCCTCAAAGGTCATCTTCAATAAGAATTAACACTGGTACCCAAATTGAATTGGTTTGGATTAAAAAAAAACCTAAAATAAAATGTTCTGGGATATTCTCAATCTTTAAAGCTGTGTGCAATGTAATCCTATGTGTCTTCAATCAGAAAGCAAGTGCAATATTACTCATTGAGATTTCCTCTCACATAAATGTGTAAAGAAAGCAGCTACTCATAATTCATCTTTATTACACGGCTGCCTGAGACATTGCTACATGATAGATGGACCTTCCAAGAGGAAATAAAATGTTAATTTCACTCACTTTATAACAAGACTTGTTTACATCATTTTGCACTTCTCTTTATGAATTGTACAAATGTTAGTGAATCCAGAAACAGCTTCAATAGATAACTTAATCTACTGTCACTATAAACAAGGAATGCAACATATTGTGTTGGTCGTGCCATCTTCTGGGTATTTAATGCCACTTGCAGGAAAAGCAGAATGATTTTTAAAGTATTGCTATATATAAGAGAGCAGCAAAAACTGGACTATGTTGTATATAGAAAACATTTCCTGCACTGTATGTGGTGGGGGGGGCATGTGTCTTATAGGAAACAAAGAGAGAGAACCAAAATCTGAACAGCTCCAGCACTGCATTCTTTGTACCTCTAGAGGCTCCTGTTGAAAATGGAGCAAGAGTTGGGGGTGTGTTAAGAGTGAAAAATGGCTCCCCAGTGCAGATAACTTAAAAGATGCTGAGAGGAACTAAATGAAATCTCAGCTGCTCAGCGTTCACCCCACCCCAGTAAGTCTGCAAAACCACAGGTTCCGTATAAATCATACAAGAGGCTTTAAAGGCAACGTTTTGAAACAGGACCTCTGGGGTTATCCTATTTCAACAGCGCATTGTTCTGCTTAAGCCTGTTTGTGATTCGGACGCAGACGATCTTTCCTTTCTTTCACAGACGAAGAGCTATCAAACTGCTAATTGATAAGGAAGATGCTAGAAACCAAAGCAGAAGGGGGCTCGGCAGGGAGAAGGGAAAAAAAAAAAAGGAATGACGGGGTAAATCATCGGCGATTTATTCCGCAAAACCCTGAGCTTTCTCGCTTTTAAGTTTGAGCAACTCGCCGACGCTCTATTTGTCTTACGCGCCAAGTGGTTTCCCAGGCACCTCATATCATAAAACCACGTTCAAGCTGAAGTTACAGGTATCTTGACTCCCAGCGGCCGAAGCCGGAGTGAAATAAATAAGGACGTCTCACAGGGAGGGAGAAAGTGCGGGAACGCGCATAGCTACACGCGCGCACCCTACCTCCACCCGCACACACACCCCACACCTTCCTGTCAAGCAGGTTCGTGTCACCTCGTAGCGCGTTAAGTCACCTCGACGCGCGCAGTCGACTGAAGCCCGCGATGCCGCGCGCGTTTGTGTGAGGGGACGCGCGTCCGCGGTTATGTAAGATTTAGACTAGGGAGAAGAAGGAGGGGGGAAAACAAACAAACACCCAAACCCTGAATGGTTCTTTTTTTCTTTTTTGCTTTAGCGCTGCCTCTCCAAGACGTTAAATCAAGTGAGAAAATAGCCCCACGGCCGCAGCAAAGAAGGTGCTGAAAGGAAGAAATGCGGGCAGACGGAGAAGCCCAGTCCCGTTTCGGAGAAAGGCTGCTTTGAACTTAAGGCGCCGGTCTGCTCGAATAAATTAAAAGCCTAACCAAATCCGCGGAACTCGCTTGCCTTGGCTGTTTAGCAACGAAGGCTTTTTCTCAGGGAGCAAAAGAGGTCTAAAGCGGCGCGTTTGCACCAGACAGGCTGGCTGAAAACAGCTCGCCTAGAAAAATCCAGGTCAAGCTCCCACGCGGGTTTCCTCAGCCGCCGCCGTCGCGCGCAAAGCTGTCACGTCTGCGGCAAATTCGGCTGCAGAAGGCGACGATCCAAGCCGACCGACCGGCCGGTCCCAAAGCTGCCGATCCCCAGATGACACTCTCCAAACTTTCGCCTCTCTCTGGAGCGGCCAAGGGACGGAGAGGAGCGAAGGCGAAGGGCGGGATAGCGGGGGTGGGGAAGGGGCGAAGCTTCTGAAAGAGCCCATCGCTCTCCGCTGGCTCTCCGCCACCAGCCTAAGTTTGCCGCGAGCTACCCGCGCGGCTGCCCGCCCTTTCTTTTGCAGGCGAGAGAGAGAGAGGTTGAACTTTAGGTTGTCTGCTTGATCCAAGTTTTGCCCAGCGTTTGGTCCGCAGGAGCGGGTGCTGAAAGACAGGAAGACCCTCTCGCACCGACCCAGATCCCCTGCCCTATAACAAACGGCGAGAGCAAGAAGGGGAAAGTGTCGGCTCGGCCCGGGACCCTTTTTCTCTCACTCACCTTCATTGGCCGGATATATCCGAGAACCGGTGACACCCTCGCAAATCCCAAAGAGAAGCGAAAAGACGGCGAAATATACAATCCCAGCCATGGTTTTTTGGTGCTAGCGCTGCTCTAGACTCCTCTATCCCAGTGGAATAAATGCTTAAATTGGGAGTGCAGCAGGCTGTAGACATTGCCAAGGGGGCGGGGGAGGAATCGTGACGTCTCGCCGTCCATCAACGCCATTCGCCTGTCAGAAGAGGTGCTTGAGAGAAAAGCCCGCCCAGACAAGCCCTCTTTCCAAAACCACGCCCTCCATGCTCCAAGAGCCCCTCCTCCTCCTCCCGGCTCTTCTCGTATTCAGAGCTTCTTCGAAAGGTGCAGAAGTGGCTGGCGGACAGTCTGCGCCTTTTTTTGTTGTTTTTCTCCTTCCTCAAGTAGGCATCGACTGTGGTACTTTCTTGTTTCCAAGCTTGGTTCAGCCCACGCTCTTTTCTCGTATTCTCATGTCCACTTACCTGCGAGCAGATCGCAATGAACTCATTTGGGTTTCCTTCCAAGAGGACGCCTCTCTCGGATTTTTTTCTTATTCTCCCCTGAAATTGCTGGACTAACGAAGGGTATCATGAATTTAAATGTCCAGCAGGGAAGCGATATGGTGTGTGGTTGTTGTTGTTGTTGTGGTGTTTTTTTTTTGTCAGAACTGAAATCGGTGTGTGTGTCCCCCAAAAAAAATTAGGACAAAAAATCTTCATAAAAATAACAAAACGCGAGCTTATTAAATTGAGGTTTACTGTAATTATGCCCCTTTTTCCCCCCTCCCTTGAATGGCATACATTACAGAGAAGGAAGGTTACAGGATAATTTCGCGAGGGGCGCCTGCATTGTGTGCGAACGTTTCACCAGAATTGAAGCAGACTAGTCTGTGTTCTAGTTTTCAAGGGGAAAGGAGCTTGATAAAAAAGATGCTTCAGGAAATAAGAGGAATGAAATTTTAGAGAAAAGGGAATGGGAAGGATTTCATGCCTTCAGATTTTTAAGGAGCTTCCTGTCTGGTCCAGCCAATTCTAACCGCTTTTAAAGGTGGCCGTTCGTAAGAAACATCCACTACCCACCCGTGTTTTTTGCTCTCCTGATCCAACTGAAATAAATAAGGCGTTGACAGGAATTCCGCGATTTAGAAGGTCCTCCCCAAAACCAGGGGAGAACTTTTCGTAAATAGGACAGTGGCAACAAAAAACAAGTCGCTTTTCGAAAATATCCTTTTTTGTGTGTGTTTGTTTGATTGTGTCTCGGGGAGAAGAAAAAAAAAAAGCGAAACGGCTTTTCGCCAAAGCTCCCCGTCCTGGCAGCTCCACTCGGAGGACATCCCTCCGAGATCACCAAATCCGCCTGCTAATAGCTGACTTTTTCTTTTTTTTTTTGATAAGCCGGACGGCGAGCAATTTTCTTCCACTAGGGACGCTTAGTTCTTAGAAAGCAACTACACTTTATGGCTCGGTCCCCCGAGGTCTTTTACGTGCACCAGCAAGCTTTCATCCCAAGTAAGAGCGCACGTGGCCGGAGGAAGATCAACGCTGCAAGCAACCTGGTCGCTTTCAAGAACACCTTTATTCGCTTGCTTGCTTGCTCGTCCTCGAGCACATAGGGAAGTGGACTTCCCTTTCCTCGGCTGTGCATTTAAGGGATGGACCCATAAACCCAAAAAGGCGGGGTGGGGGGGAAGAGAGGGAAGGATTCTCAAAGCCTTTCCATTCCCCCTTTGCGTGATTCCTGCGCAAACCAACAGCGCCACCACGTGGGTTGCGGCTGAGCGAAGAAGAGGCCGGCGAAGTTGGCAATATGGCAGAGTATGATGACCCTGAGTCTTCTCTCCCCCCTCCCCTTTCTTCTCCCCTAAATGGAATATGTTTTAATGTTACCGAAATTAAATCAAGGAATTATTTGTGAAAACATTTTTTTTAAAGTAACTTTTTGGGCTGTGGCACAAAACGCGCAAAATCTGAATTAATTAGCTCAATTACAAAGCACTGTATAAACTTTCACATTCCGACAAGCTCTTAATCTGACAAGACAGTTAAAATACAGGGGAGGAAGAGGAACCCCTTCCCCCCAAAAGTGGTGGGTGTTAGAGGCTTACAACTGAAGGTTGCATTCTTAAGAAAAATGCAAATTGAGGATGGTGATAAATTGCTCCACAAAGTTTCCCAAGCCTTGTTAGAAAGAAGAAATGTGCAAATAATTGCTGGATCCACATTAAAATCTAACTGATTTATGCCTCTACACTCTTAAAGCACTGTTCTCTTTTATTTAACAAATTCAGATGGACTTACCTTTGATAGAAGACTTATGATACATTGAAAACCAAACTAGAATTGCAAAGACAAAAAGGAATCCAAGGTTTAAAATTTAAGTCAGAAAAGAATCCATTAGATGTTTTCCATCAGCAGTTCCCAGAGAAGCTCTTATCACATTTGTGAAATCTGACATCTACTGTTCCAAATTATTTTTTGTTTTGTTTCTGTTTATCTAAGGTGAGTTTCTATGATTAGAAGTGGAAGATCCAGAAATAAAGCAGATTTGCCTTGTGGTCTTTCTACATCCCCAGCAAGAAACAAACAAGCCAACTGGTTGTATAAAATCCTTTATTAAAAAATAAGTTGATTTGGCTGATGGCAATTGACAGAGGTGTGGTTGAAAAACATGAAAAATGAATATGAAAACATAGGACAAGTTAGGATGACTTGACTCTGTAATTGCTATTATTAGATTTAGTAACATCTGCCATACCATACATGTTTACATTTGCCAGTCCTCTGCAGCACACTTTAAACTACTCTTGCATTTTCTCCACATGTCTTCACTATCTACAGATGTCATACATTTCCAGTATGGTATGTGAATTTGTTGCTTTCAGAGAAGCCAGCCAATTATTCTTCAGTGTCCCAGCTGAATGTAAACTACTAGCCAATCAATGCTCATTTTTCTGTTTGAAACTGCCTACCAGACCCTCCAGTGAGTTAAAAGCAGTATTTTTTTTTCACAAAAGAGACTCAGATGTTTCTAGCATATTACTAAACAAAATGATCCATTCATATTTCACATAATCTTGTGTAAAATGTTCTGATAATTTGTAAAACACTCCTTCTATTATCAATTATCAATTGCAAACCATTGTATCAATTGCAAACCATCTACAAGAGGTCCTCTCATTTCGCCTAATTGCTGTGTATGTTTGTCCACAAGTTTGTGTAAACAATGCATTACAAACACTAGCAGACCAGATTATGTGGGCTGAAGTTAAATATCCAGATTCACTTCCCATTATTTCAGGAGATTTTTAAAAAGCCAAGTTAAGAAAAAACCTACCAAAATATTTTCAGAATGTCAATTTGTCACAAGAGGCAAGAATACTTTAGACCATTGCTATACAACATTAAAAGATACTTATCTGTCTTTACCATGATCAGCTGTAGGACACTGATCATTGCATGATTCACCTTGTACCTGCTTACTGACAAACACTTAAAACCATGAAACCAACTGATTAAATCAGTGAGGACTTGGACTGAGGAGGCAAAGCTAAAGCTACAGTCTTGCCTTGACTCACTGATTGGAATGTTTTCAGAGATACCTCTGCAGACTTGTATACTGTAACATCATATGTTAGTTTTTGTGAAGACCTATGTGTGCTGACCAGAGACCTGTGAATATACAGTACCAATAAACCTTGGTTCACAGCTAAACTTAAGCAGCTACATCGTACAAAAGAGGAAGCCTACAGAAAAGGCGATAGAATGCTGTACAATCAGGTCAAAAATGTATTTATAAGGGAAATCAAAACATCAAAAACAAGCTACTCTGAAAAGCTAAGGTATAAGTTCTCAACAATGAACCAGAAAACATGTGGAAAACTCTTAAAAATAACACCAGTTACAGCAAACCTCCTTCCCATCCTGCAGGAAATCAACAATCAGGAGATAACCTGAATGTGTTTTACTGTAGGATTGAGAAAACTACTGCACCCATCTCCACAATCCCTATCTCAGACACACCAACAACAGCCAAGCTTCCTACAACCTATCCCATCCCATTGGACCCACCACCTCTGGTAATTACAGAGAATGAAGTGCAGGGTCTATTTCACAGACAAAAGCCAGGGAAAGCACCAGGCCCAGAGAAGATAACTCCTTCTTGCTTAAAAGTTTGTGCTGACCAACTGGCACCCATCTTTACCCACATCTTTAATCAATCACTAGACATGTACTATGTTCCTTCTTGCTTCAAATGCTCTACTATCATCCCAGTGCTGAAGAAATCCTCCATCAAGGAACTGAATGATTCAGACTGGTTGCTCTGACATATGTCGTTATGAAGACTTTTGAAAGGCTAGTGCTGGCCCATCTGAAAACCTTCACAGATCCCCTGTTAGACCCCTTGCAATTTGCCAACCGAGCAAATAGATCAACAGATGATGCTGTTAATATGACTCTGCACTACATCCTACAACATCTTGAATCTCCAAAGACCTATGCAAGGGTCCT
>JANHFT010000293.1:38948-49186 GCA_032467955.1 Pseudoxenodon macrops | reverse complement strand
TTCGGGTTCTTTCCCGTGTAGAATCAAAGGTGCCATTAGCACAACGTTTCGGCAAAATCACATTTGCCATCCTCAGGCTGTTTACTGTTTGCTGCAAGGAGGCAAATTGCTGGTAGACAGCGGAAGAGGCAGTTTTTTTTCTTGTTTTCCCTTCCAAAAGCGAGGTGTGTCTTATACTCCAAAAATATGGTATATGTGAAAATCCAAGCAATATGGCCTTTCGCAATTGACAGATAAAAATGTTTTTAATGTACAGATTTTCTAGATGCCACCCAAGATTTTTTTGGTATGGCACCCAGTGTGTCAATAAACCCTGGGACCACCATGTCTGGTTTATGCCCTAATCTTTCAATATCAATTTTCAGATCTTGATACTTCGTGATTTTCTCTGATTCTTTGTCTTTTGTTCTACTCTTCCCTGCTATTGCCCCATCAATTAGCCACATTTTCTTCTTTATAACCACAGTTATATCTGGTGTTAGTTTATATTTGTCTTGATATGGTAGGAAGTTGTATTCTTGGGGATGGGAGTTATTTTTATTTTTGCTTTCTTGTATTTTTATATTATTTTTCATTTGTTTTATCTTTTATTGCTATGATTAAAACTTTAAAAAAAAATATTACTGAAAAAGAAAGAAAAGAATACCTTATAACTCATGTTCAAAGTACAGGCAGCAGCTGTGTCTTGGGAAGGAGACCTTTGTACAACTTTGTCTTGTATGTTTTCAGCCTGTTCCTGGATTTGTTCCTTGCTCAGTTATTGCATGGTTGCCTCCCAAATAAATTATTGTAATGCATTGTACATTGAGATGCCCTTGAAGAACATCTGGAAGCTACAGCTAAAGGTGGCAATATGGGCAGTTTTGTACACTCAGAGCACATTTCACCTCTGCTTAAGACCTGAAATGGATCAATTTAAAGTTCTGGTAATGAAACTCTACATGTCATTCACCTAGTTATTTGAGGGACTGTATCTTCTCAATTTTATCTACCCATCAGGGGTGACATTCAATTTTTTTACCTACCAGTTCTGTGGGCATGGCTTGGTGGAGGGTCATGGCCAACTTGACATCACTCACAGCAAGGTTGGGCATTACCATCCTACCAAGCCACACCCACAGAACCACCAGAAAAGTTTGGCGAAATCTTCTAGTGTTCAACTTGGCTGCATCTTGTCTCCTTCAAATGTTCACTTTGTGTGTATGATCCTGAAAAGGAGAAGAGAAGCAACCACGTTGAATGTTGTGGCAGGGAGAAGCCAAACTTTTCTCCTTCACTTCACAGTGGAGCCGTTTCCTTTATGTCATCCTCACCCCCAGTCCCCTCTCTCCCAGGGTTACCTTAAAGGGACAGGCTGCAGCAGCTCCACTGTGAATAGAGGGAGAAAAATTTGAATTCACTCTGATGCAGCATTTAATGTTGAATGTTGTGGCAGAGAGAAGCTGAACTTTTCTCCCTCCATTCACAGTGGAGCTGTTGCTCCCTTTATGGTTCCCCTATGGCCCCCTCCTTCCTGGGGATCAAAGTACCTTAAAGGGACAGGCAAGCTGGTCATTTCCAAGCAGGCTCTCTTCCCTTCACAGCAAAGGGAGGAAAAAAAGTTCAGCCAGGTCATCTCCTTCTTTGGCAAACACACAGAGCGGAAGGGGTCAGCGGGCAGGGGTGGTTGGGGCCAACCAAGGGTGGTTTTTACCGGTTTGGCAAACCACTTCAAATTGCCACTACTGGTAGCCACATTCCAGTCTGAATCAGTCGAATTCCACCATTGCTACCCATATATATGTATATATATAATTGAAGCAACTGATCAATCAAAAATATGAAATATTGATCTATTATTAGTATGAATGTGTATTTATAGTACAGGTAGTCCTCAACTTAACAACCGTTCATTTAGTGACCAATCAAAGTTAAAACAGCACTGAAAAAAAGTTATTTATGACCCATTTTTCAAACTTAATGAAAATCACAGTATCCCTGCGGTCACGGGATCACAATTCATACACTTGGGAACTGACCATATTTATGACAGTTGTAGTGCCCTGGAGTCATCTGATCCCATTTACAACCTTCTGACAAGCAAGATCAAATGGGGGAAGCCAGATTCACTGTGATAGTAACTTAACAACTGCAGTGATTCGCTTAACAAATGTGGCAAAGGTTGTAAAATGAAGCAAAATTCACTTAACAACAGTCTGAGCAACATAAATTGTGGGCTCAATTGTGGTCGTAAGTCAAGGACTACCTATATTCCAAGGATTTAAAATTGAGTTACTTTTTACTTTATTGGATTCTGTATCAGTTGCCTGTTACAAATAATCTGAGATGTACTTTGCTAGTAGGAACATGAGTTTCTCCTTCTTGCACTAGCAATCATTTAAAAATAACATCGTAATAAGTTTTAGTGTAATTGCACATATATCTGTATTTGTCAGATAAATAGTACATTACATTAAAAGAACTGAAAGTGCAAAAAAGGAGAAAAGAAAAGTATAATTGTCTTAAATATCTACAAGATTGTTGGCTTAATGGTAGAAGAATTTATTTGGTCTATTTATATAGCAATATTCATAATATTACAGTTCTTGTTTAAAGTTATATGCTTCCTATATTACTTACAATTGTATTTTTTCCCAGTTTACTTTGGATTATACTATGGACATTTTATTGCACATTACTGATTATAAGCCTCTCAGCACCATGAGTATGAAAAAGTAAAATAATTTAATTAAAATAAATAAGCAAATACTAGAATAATACATAGTTTATTAAATTTTGATATTGCAACAAATCCATTTTAACATTAATTTCTTTTGGAAAAGGCTATATTTTTAGAAGACAGGAAGGGGTTTGCATTGGTCAGAATTCAATTTACCCACCTTGAAAAGAAGTAGTGTAAGCTGGCTAAAATGATGAGATAATAATAAAATAGGTGAGCGTAGAATGTTGCAAGTATACCAGATAGTTGAAAAAGGCATTTGAAGAATATCTGAAAGGCAGTAAAGAACATTCACTGATGCTAGTATACCATGAAACGTACTGAATATTGGAGGGATCAAACTGGCCCACAAAAATACTAAATGAAGAATAGAAAACAAACATAGCAAGTCTAAGTGTTACAAGACCAGTACTTAAAATAGCAGGCAACGCAGATAACAAGAAGTCCTAGCAATGGCTCAAAGCAGGAAACTTGAAGAAAGAGAGAAAGAGGCTAATTCTGCCTACACTACACTAAGCCTTAAGAACAAATGCATACAAAGCAAGAATTGAGAAGAAAGCAATAGAAAGCAAATGCTTCCTCTGCAAAGAAGCTGAAGAAACGGTGGACCACCTGGTTAGCTACTGCAAGAAGATCGCAGAGGCTAAAGACAAACAACGGCATGAAAAAATAGCAACAATGGTGCACTGAAATACAAGAACTATCATTTTCCTGCATGCAAAAACTGACAAAACCACGAAATAGACAAGTTAATAGGAAACGAAGAAGCTAAAGTGGGACTTTAGAATTCAAATAGACAAGCATCTTTCACATAACACCCCAGACGCAACAATTGTTGATATGAAAGGCAAAAAAAAAATAGTCTGGAAAGTGGATGTTGTAGAGCCTGGAGACAGAAGAAGAGAAGAGAAAGAACTGCAGAAAATCATAAAATGCCAAGATTTGCAAATAGAAGTAGAACGACTGGGGTAAAGAAAACAAAGATAGTAGTAGTAATGGGTGCCTGAGGTGCAATCCCAAAATCTCAGCAGCATCTTTTGAGCACCACAAGAATTGACAAATCACCATCAGTTAACTGCAAAAAGCAGCTTTATTCAGAACAACTTACATCCTGTGATGATACTTTGAACAACGTCAAACACAATGTTTCCCTAACGCAAGTCCTTGGGAAGGATTCAATAAGTGATTAAAAATGCCAAATCCAGTATAAATATCTGGCTGACTTTCTGACCAAGTACAATAATAATATATTTATAGCAAACTTAGTTCTTATTGTTTAATTCACCATCACAGTCAGACTTGTCATGTATTTGTGCTTAACATGAATAGCTAATGTGCACTACGTCTCTGCTCTTATTACATCTGCAGATAGATGGCCAACAGTCCTGTTTCAGGTGACCTGATCCCTTCTGGGTAAGGATCACTGTGAAGAATATTCTCAGCATCTGTCAGACAGTATTGTTTGAGTTCACTCGAATAGCTGGACAATTACTGAGCATACCCTAGGACAGGGGTCAGCAACCCATGGCTCTGGAGCTGCAGGTGGCTTTCATCCCTCTGCTGCTGCTCCCTGTCGCTGGTCAGCTCCACAATTGATAGGGCTTTCAGTTAGGACAGGTAGACGAAAAAGGATGCCACACTAGGAGGAAACTATGATGGGGGAACTGAGCTTCTGGTTAGGATCTTTGTGGCTCTTTGAGTGTTTAAGGTTGCCGACCCCTGTCCTAGGAAGTCAATGAGGTACATCTGGGCTCAGTTATGAACAAGTTGATGAATAAGTGAATAGGATCCTTGTGACTATGTTCTAGATCCATGCCTCTCCTAGCTGGTCAGGTCCTACTGGGAAAGTCATGTAGTCAGATCCAAGTGATGGTTGATACATTTTTGAAGAAGGGTAGTGTGCCCATTTTTCAGGAGATCATCCTTGGATGTGACCCTCTTGGATAATTCATCTGGAAAAGGAAGATTGTTGAGAGGGTGGTTAATTTTCTCACATAGTATTGGACACATTTTGGTTTGCCCATGTCACAACATTGCTGTGCAAAGTCCACTAACTTCCAGTTGTTTTCTAATTGCAATTCAGAATGCTGGTTATTATATTTAAGCTACTACCCTTGCACCAGGCTGGGTTAATTTCAGAGTAATTAAGGGTATCTTCCCATTATTCTTGATAGTATAAAGTGGGAATATTCCAAGTCCCTTCCCTTAAATGTTGCCATCTGGTGGGACTGAGAAAGTGTGCTTTTCACCATCCCTATATCTTTTAGCCTTCTTTGTATATTAATCATAATCAGTTTTTTTAATATAGGAATGTTGTTTATTTAAGTAACAAAGAGCATGGTGTAGCTAACGCCTCATACACCGAAGTCCTCCAGATATGTTGAATTAACATTCTCATACTGTCTAATTAGCATTTTCAGGAGTCTGGTAGTCTAACGTATCTGGAAAAATGTTTGTGTATACATTTACTTTGCAGAAAATTGTGTTGATTTCAGTGCGATGCATTTATAGATAAATAAGCATAGACTACCCTGTAGAGTGATTTAACTTTGATCAGGCTTGCTTTAAAGGGTGTGATTTAAAAAAAAAAACAAATTTAGTTATCGTACTGAAATCAATCAGGCTTTAAGCTGGAACCTAGGTTAAGTGATTATTTACACTGGCTTATAATTTTAAAAGAAAAGCTTATCGGTAAGCTTGGATGTGAAGAGCAATCAAATCAGAATACTCGGGCCCATTTTGTTTAGTCTTTTCAACCCTGTATTTTCCCATGTCTACCTACACACATTGCTCCATCTTCCCAAAGCTTTTTGCTGTCAGTCTAACAACAGCTTAGTAACAGCTATTGTGAGTTCTTGGGCCTCCAGAGGCCTTGCGCTACATTTAGATGAGGGCAAGAAGGAAACATACAATTTTCCTTTAGTATTCAGCCCCACAGGGCAAAAGAAGGGATGATTTCAGCTTCTTCAGAAACTACTTTCTCAGAAAAATGCAAGTTCTCTTATAAAACTCCAGTCATAAATAGCTATTTTGAAAGTGTTTTTTTTTAAACAATCAAATTTGGAATTCCATAATCATGTTTATTTTGCATCAAGAAACAATCTACAACAGAGCACTTTAAGCATGAAAAGCTAGCATGGAATAACTACTACTAATCCAAAGATCTTCAATATGCTAGGCTTTCCTTACTTGCATTTCAATTTACTAATAAATTAGTTGCAGCTTCCACTTGGAAGCAATTCAAGAATAATTTTGGTTTCTTTCTTTCTCTTTCTTTTCTCTTTTTTTATTTGAAAGAAATACTTTTTTCAATGTCTTTGTCAAGAGTTCCATTGGCATAATAGCCCTGCCAAGAAAAGAGGCATGCTTCAAGATGTCAAGGAAATTAATGACTGCAGAAATGAAATCACCATGCAAAGGTAGCATGAAGACGAAACTGATAAAAGAATTAAGCTACATACTATCATTTAGAATAAACATCTTAGCTTTTAAAATTCAATAAATTTTAAAATTCCAAGCAGTCTTTTATCCAAAGGCTTGACTATATGATGTAATAATGGCATCAAGATGCGAAGCTTTAAAAAAAACTTACACAAATCACAGAAAAGATAACTATGATTACAGGAAAGGTGCTGTAGGAAACAGCAATCTGTTTAGATAGATGTGGTCTAATCTATTATGAGTCTATTTATACTGTGATGGTTTCCTTGTGTTTTCTGTTACTATCTTTCAAACTGAAGTCTTCCTAGCTTCTGGAAGTTTTTAAAAGTAGGTACTTTCAGCCAAGCTCTGATAGCCATGACAGATGCTATTTGGCATTCAAAGTTGTGACTACTGAAAAATATGAATTAGGCTGTTATAGATAATTCACACAATTTGGAGAAATGCACTTACCTCTTTGCGACCTTGAAATCAAGAAATTAGCAGGATGCTTCTTAATTTCCTATCAGTATAATTAAGTCCCTTTGCGATAAAAAACAGAGTTTTGTTTGTTTGTTTGAGTCATTGATATAAACATTTAGAGTACTGATATATAATGAGTGAGTTTAGGGTTACATTCTTCGTTCTAAAACCCAGTACCTCTTGCAAACATGCAAATTGGACAAATTGAGTTTTGCTTGAAAAAAATGCTTCATTTCTCTTTCTGCAGATTTTTAATTACAAAATATAGAGTAAGCATATCATATGAGCAATACCAGGAAATACCTTTTTCCAATGCAGCAATCAAGTAAATTGGCTTAGTGAAATATAAAAGTGTGGAAACATCTTGGATACAAGAAGGGTGACATGTAACTACTTGAATTTCAAAATGAATACATAAATATTAATACATAGTCATGGATTCATTTTATTACTTGAAAAGAAAAATATAGCAAGTAAAGATATCTCTGTTGACAGCAGTTTTGTTCTGATAACTAAGTCATCAGCAAGATGAATGCTGGTGAAATATCAAAAGGCTATATTTATTCATTTTTATTACATATTTCTGTTTCGATCCTGAACTCCCAGAACAATTAAAGTAAAACTTATAAACATTCTTTTAAACTTTTTTAAAATTCCATTTTAAATTTTGTTTTTAACGATGTTTAATATATTTCTATGGTTTTATTTCTAAAACATCCAGAGTCACATAGATAGACTGTACAGAAATTGTACAAATAAATAACAACATCTACCAAAGATATGAGAAGTGGGGGGGAAAGTGAAAAGTTCCTTACTTGAGAAGTCCCTAAAAGCTTAAAAACCCATTTCCTGTTTGTACTTTCAATTTTCACTTTTTTCATATCAGAGAAGAGTCACATTATGTAAATCAATATTCCATGATTATTGTACATATCCAGTCAGGCTTCATTGTATACAGCATATTTCCAGGGGGGGAAATTGCAAAGAAAAACACACAACTTCTGCAGATGTGTGTGGCATTTTTGTTGTGAAAAGAAAGAGTAAAGAGTGCTGTCCACCTCATATATTTTCAAAAGTAGGTATTCTTGAACTCTTCCCCTTAATGGACCAGCTATTTTATGTCTAGATGTTTTTATTAAAAGCCTGAACATAAATCTACTAGAACACAAATCTGTTCTACAAAGTGGGCAATAAAAAACAATCAGATTTGCACCAAACCACACATATCAAAACCAAATTGGAGTTCAGCTCTTTCTGGACAGGCAGGGAAACTGTCCATCAGCGGGATGAGCAATATATCAACAGAATCTTATCACCTCTGCCTAAACATCTGAAATAGTCCAGCTTTGATTCCATTCTCTCTACCAAAATATAAACATTATTTTGCCTCTAAACCATGATTTTTGGATACATATTAACTTTGGTATGGATTAGATTATTCTATAATTTCTCTATTTTGATGGATGAAGTTATGATATCTTCAACAGCCTCTATTGCAATTTCAGATCATGCTCCTGTGACTCTAACTTTGAAAATTAATAACTATAAATCAGCTAATTCCAGATGGTACTTGAATGCCTCTCTCCTTAGAGACGCTCCTCATTTTTCTTATTTCTTTCTTTTTAAATTTTTTTTTTTTGAATATATTAAGAGAGAAATTTGTTCCTTGTCTGAAATTAATCAGGGTTCAACTAATACTTTAACTCTCTGGGACACATTTAAAGCATTCATTAGGGAATCCATTATTGCTTTTGCATCAGCAAAAAAGAGACTTAGGGACTCTAATTTTATACTGTTGGAACAGATGGTTAAAGACTCACTTTTGTTATATGCCAGAAACCCAACAGACGAATCATACCAAGCTTTTACAACAGCAGAGTTAAAATTGGGGACTTCACATTCAGAACAATTTGAAATGTATTAGCCAAAAATATTGAGAATTGGAGACAAAGCTGAAAAGTTATAGGTTATCATTTGAAACAACAATGAAACTTTATATCTGGAGTTCAGATTAATCATGCACAGTTACTTAACAAAACACAATCTATTAATCAACAATTTTATTATTTTTAAGCTACATTATATCAACTAGAGACTTCTGTGGCAGAACAGTGAATTATTAATTTCCTAGAACATATGGAAGAGATTGTTCTAAATATAAGCCTAAACTGGCATAAACCTTGGTATCACAAGAGATAGACATTGCAATCAATGAAACTGGGAAAAGTCCCCATGTTATTAATTTTCAGTTGAATGATTTTAGAACTTATTAACCAGCCTACTGGCACCTGTATTGTTGGAAGTCTATACAGGCTTTCCTCTACTTACAACAATTCATTTAGTGACAGTTCAAAGTTACAATAGTACTGAAAAAAGGGAATTATGACCATTTTCACACTTTTGACCGTTATAATATCTCCAGCGTCACATGATCAAAATTTAAATGCTTCACCGCTATTTCATAGTTATAACAGTTACAGTATCCCAGGGTCATGTGATCCCATATGCCATCTTCTGACAAGCAAAGTAAATAGGGAAACCAGATTCACCTAACAACATGTTACTAACTTAACAACTGCAGAGATTCATGTAACAACTGTGCAAGAAAGGTCATAAAATGGGGCAAAATTCACTTAACAACTAGCTCATCAACAGAAATTTTGCACTCAATTGTGGTTGTAAATCGAGGACAATCTGTAATCAGTCATTTAATCTCTCTATATTTCCTTCATCATTCTATCTGTATCTTCAGACAGTCACTAACCATAGCAATCTTTAACACAGAAGCTAATACCATATATCAGTGATGGCAAACCTATGGCATGCGTGTCACAGGTGGCACTCAGAGCCATTTCCGAGGGCACACAAGGTATTGCTTTGTAAACTCCAGCACATGCAAGTGCACTGAACAACTGGTTTTCAGCCTTGATTTTCGGCCGTTTTTTACCTCCTGAGGCTTCAGGACGCTTCCCTGAAGCCTTCAGAAGGTGAAAAACAGTCCAACAGGCAAAACGGAAGTCCCGTTGGGCCGTTCTTCACCCTCTGAAAAATGGCCCAATAGGGGGGGCACGTGCGCAGTGCAGTGTGTGTGTGGGGGTTGTGTGTTGGCATGTGTGTGCGTGCTAGTGCACGCACAGTGTCATTTTTGGCACGCAAGAAGAAAAATATTAGCCATCACTGCCATATATAATAGAGAACTGAGCTGCACAAGCGGCAGGTGAGTGAGTGCACAAAGTTTTATTTGTACATGTGCAGGAACTAGGTTCTGCTCATGAAACCATCCCTTCCTCCCAGCACAGCTGCTGCCACCACTGCTGCTGCCAGTCCGTGGAGCAAGAAAGATTGCCCACTTCTGATAATATTGCTATCTCAATCTGGATTTATTAAAAGTGGACAATTATCCTATAGTATTTGTTTGGTGACTGACATGATGGATTTAATTGTAAATACCCGTATTTTTCGGAGTATAAGACGCACCTGAGTTTTTTGTGAGGAAAATAGGGGGGGAAATCTGCCTACCAGATATTCACCTGCCTAGTATCCTTAGTCTGGTCAGCTTCAGCACATTATTTTATCCCCTGATTAGGACTGGGAAAAACAGCTTCTAAAGCACAGC